>LOJH01062702.1:0-13247 GCA_001685095.1 Ellobius talpinus
CAGCATTTTATTAAAATACAAGTGACAAATCTTTACAAAGTACAAGACCATTGTGTTAAGTACTTTTCCTTAAACGACCAAACATTCCGCTGATGCAATAATTCCAATCAGGCCAAATCAGACCAAATTAGAAGATACCCATGTTTAATGGCTGCCAGCACTCCCAGGTGGCCCCAGAAAAAACATGGAGAAGGAAAAAGGAAAAAGGACGGTGAGGTGAGAAAAAGGGTGGTGTGGGGGAGGGGAAGAGAGAAAGATGGAATGAAGGATGGGAAGGGGGAGAGAAAAGAAAAGGCTGGGGAAAAGAAGACAAGGAGGAAGAGGAAAGGATGGGAAGAAGGAGAGAGAGATAGAAGAATAGCAAATAGGGCACCTGATGCCCTTATGCCAACTTAAGTTGAATATGGAGAGAGAAATAAGCTTTCTGCTGCCCACATTACCCAAACTCAGCCCCCTCCAGTTCTACTCCTTCACTCTCCACTCTGATTTCTAAGGCCCACAAGCAGGTGGGGATAAACAGAGAGCATGGCCAGGAAATGACCCCACAAGGCCCCACAGGGTCATGGCATCAGATCATCCAGCAGCCTCCTGAGCACCCTGCCCCCATCTTCAATGACTTTCAAGGTTAAAGCATGCCTAATTTCCGAGTCACTGCCATGGGCAGATGCAGGACAGCGCTGCAAAACACACTCTGTCTCAGAAAGCCTGCCCACTGCCACCAGTTTCAAAGGAAGAACTGCTTTTCATCTCCAGCGGATTGTCAGACCTAAGGAAAGCCTGCAGGGGCTGCAGCAACAGAGCCAACTTGGCTGGCTGTTGTCCAGGACAAGAACAGCACCTGGGATTCTGGCCCCCGTGAACAGCTGAGCTTGGGAGAAGGAAAGCAGGAGAAAGAGCATCTTAAACAAAGCAGACACCCCACAAATACCCGACCTATACCCTAAGCATCACCCTGAAGAGTTTAGACAATGACTTTGCACTCAGGCATGAGGGGCAACTGTGTCCATGCATTGCAAAGACCACTGTGATCTGGGGAAACAGCTCACCCTGTAAACTGCCTTGAATACACAAGAACCCACATTAAAAAGCCCAGTGTGGTAGGGAAAAAGACAGGTACATCACTGAAGCCTGACCTGCTTTGTGAGTTCTTGGCCAGAAAAACCCTGTCTCAAAAAAATTAAATACACACACACACACAAACACACACATATAATATATACATATATGCATATATTATGTGACATATTACATATTATATGACATGTTATATGTGTTATGTGTTATATATGACAACACCAGAAAAATGACACTCAAGGTTGTCCTCTAATCTCCATAGACAGGCACACATACATGTGCACTGGCAAACACATGTGCACTGACACGCCCATACGTACCCACTCACACACAGAGTTTGCCATTGTGACCTTTTTTCGAAGCTCTCTAAATAGAAACAAGATATTTTAGTTAAGAACAGAATCATATAACCACGAGACCTTTCTGTGTAAATTCTATGACCAGAAACACAAGAAGGAAGAGCCATTCACAGTTCTCATCTTCACATCCAGGGCTCTTAAAACAAGAAAGCAGACAATTCCATCCAGTCTGGCTCATTCTGCACCAGATAGGGCAAGGTATAATCGCCCCTGGAACAATGGGGTGAAATGTACCCATATATTTATTTCTGAGATGTCTGACGGTCTCTTTTCTTTGAAAACAATATCCTGAGTGATGTAATACGGACCCCAAAAGACAAAAATCCTCTTATACGTGGATGCTAGCTTTTAAGATTTTACTATGTGTTAGATACCTAGTAATGGGACCAGGAGGAAGGAAAAAGATTTCCCCTAGTAGGGGAACTAGAATACAGTGTTAAGAAGTGGTAAAGGGGACACTGGACTAGTAGGATTAAATAGGGATGGGGTGGGAAGGAAGGTAAATGAGGGAATATGGGGAGGGAAAAATAAATAAAGGCCATTTGGAAAAATATAGAGAGACCTACTATTCTAGAAACTTCCTAAAATATTTATGTATATGAAAAGAATCTAACTAAAGTCACCAAATTGTTGGAGGGAGGCCACTTGTTTGTTTCCTGGCCACCCGGCACTTCAGACCCAAAATAATCACACAGAAACTATACTATTTAAAACATTGCTTGGACCATTAGCTCTAGCTTCTTATTGGCTAACTCTTACATATAAATTTAACCCATCTCCATGAATCTGTGTATCACCACGTGGCAGTGGTTTATTGGGTAAAGTTCTGGCTCCTGTCTCCAGCTGGGCTCCATGGCTTCTCTCTAACTCATCCTTCTTTCTCCCAGCATTCAGTTTAGATTTCCCCGCCTACCTCTATTCCTTGCACAGGCTGAAGACAGTTTCTTTATTAAGCAATGGTATTCACAGCATACAGAGGGGAATCCCANTAGCTCTAGCTTCTTATTGGCTAACTC
The DNA here is from genome assembly GCA_001685095.1 of Ellobius talpinus. Taxonomy (NCBI): domain Eukaryota; kingdom Metazoa; phylum Chordata; class Mammalia; order Rodentia; family Cricetidae; genus Ellobius; species Ellobius talpinus. The sequence goes on from LOJH01062702.1 coordinate 2,450, forward strand.
TTACATATAAATTTAACCCATCTCCATGAATCTGTGTATCACCACGTGGCAGTGGTTTATTGGGTAAAGTTCTGGCTCCTGTCTCCAGCTGGGCTCCATGGCTTCTCTCTAACTCATCCTTCTTTCTCCCAGCATTCAGTTTAGATTTCCCCGCCTACCTCTATTCCTTGCACAGGCTGAAGACAGTTTCTTTATTAAGCAATGGTATTCACAGCATACAGAGGGGAATCCCACATCATCAAATAATAGGGAAGTGAATATTCCAATTAAATATCTCATGCCACAAATTAAAACCTCCAATACCAGGGACGGGTTATAGCTTGTTGAGTCTGAGCAAAGGGATTCCATGGAACTCCCAAACATCACAGGCAATTGCATGAGTCTTGGTTGGTCTCCACAGCCTGATGGCAATGGCCAATTGCTGAAGGTACCACTTCATGTATAAACATGTCACTCAAGGGAGAAGTTGAGCTGGTGCTCCATTAGCAGTCTTGTCTTCACTGACTAGCATTCATAGTACTGGAAGGTGCTTTGCACAATTGTCAGAGGAGAATGGTTAGTATCAAATCATCAATGTCACCCAGCTACAAATGCTGTGACCTACAAGACTGACCTGTCTACAAGATCAACTGGTACAGTAGTGGCATAGTTGCTGTATGAGTAACCAATTTTTTTATTGGATTTAAGGCCTACTCCATGAGATGGAACCCATAACTGACATGCCTAAAGTGGCTAATAACCAGAGACTAAATAGGTCATGGGCCTAGGGGACACCTACTGCCATTATTTTGCTAAAGGGACAGGGCAATAATCTTGATGACATATTGCTATATCCGTAGGTCAGTACCTTGACCAATCCACATCAGAGATGCTTCTTGCCATAGATAGAAATTAACACAGAGAGTGACAACTGGACTCCACACAGAGAGTGGGAGACTTTAAAGCACTCAGTCCTGAATGGAATGTCTTCATCAAACTCCTCCCCCTCAAGGCTCAGAGAGCCATGCGGAAGACAAGGTGGAAAGATTAAAAGAGCCAGGGGTGGTGGATGACTCCCAAAAGCACTGTCTTTCAAACTCAACAGACCTGGAACATATTTGAACTCAGAGCACGGAGCAGCACACACATGACCTACATAAGTTTGGGTCAGACAGGGTCCCAGCACTGAGAGGGGAGGATGCACACAGGGTCTCACCCCTAACCTGAAGCTTTCTGTAACTGACACCAACTTGCAGAGGCTGGGTCAGTTTTCTCCAGTGGAATCTCACTGGGTATACCAACCAGGGTAGACACTATGCCCAGGAATGGTTGGCCAAAACAAAACAAACTCAGCTGTATTTTTGTGAACGTTTTGTTTCATTTTGTTTTATTTGAGTATTTTTGTCCTACTGGTCATTGTTTTGCTTTTCATTTCTGTGAAGTTTCTGGGGGTGGTTGGTTTTTGTTGCTTGCTTTTGCTTCATTTTGTCTTGTTTGAAAGAGAGAGAGCACAGAGTTGGGTGGGTGCAGACATAGGGAAGGTCCAGAAGTAATGAGGGAAGAGAAAAATGCATGATCAAAATATGTAAAATATATAAAAAAATTTTTCACTAAAACCAATAAAGTTGTTTTTGTTTGTCAGACTTAACAAGGCAATTAAAATTTGTCTGGTACAAGTTCCCACAGTCCAGATTAGCCAAGAATGTCTCAGAGCATGTCTATGTCCTTTGCTCTGGTAGCCCAGCTAACAGCCTGGCCACTGGGCATGGCCAACAAAAAGCATCAGCTGAAGTTGGAGTGGCAAGAGAAAATGAAGATCAGCAGTGGCTCCTCCTTTCTGAGGGTCAGTACAAGGTCAGAGGCAGCCCCTCTTAAGAGGCTCTAGGACTAACCAATGCCGCTCACAGCAGCCTCAGCACCCTTTGGCCAGGTGTACCTCAATCCACTAATGAGAAGGACCCTCACTTTCTAGTCTCTGGAAATCCCTGACCCAGTAGCCCTATAAGCCCTAGATGCTCCTGCATTCTCAGATCCAGGTTGCCTCCTGACCGATGCCATCAGTTCTCCATAGAACTGAATCATTTCCCTGGTCTAGCCTAGAGGGGGTATGCTTGCCTTCCTGGCTCAGTCCTGACTGATGCACCTATGGCCTGAATCCTCTCTCCAATGGCCCCCTCAGAGAGTTCAGCAGTCTGCCTCGCAAGTTTTCAGAGGCAAGGAATTTATGACCTCCCAAAGATTCTTGTCCAAACAGAATGGTTTAAGGATCCTTCCATATGCTTGCCGTGGTATGCATCCTGAATACCTCTACACTCTTAGCAGAGTCCTGGCGCCAGTCCAAGCACATCTTCCGTACTGGGGTCTACAGGTGTGCCCTCCCGTACAAAGGCAAGGTCGGAGCTGGGTTTACGGTCTGACTGGAGGTTGTGGCTGAAATTTCACCCTTTCTGATTTATTTCTTATGGTTAAAACACTGACACTTCAAAGCATCTCCTCTATAAAAAATACCACACTAGTGGGGGAACACACGAAGCTTCCCTCGTTGCCTAAAAGCTTCGCAGGAATGCATCCAAAGTCTCCCTCTGACTGATCTTGGGAGCAGAGCCCTTTGGAAATGGGGTTGGTGGTGAAATCAGAGCTGTGAGAGCAATGATTGGGAACAGCCAGGAGTCTTGGCCCAAGCTAGGGTGTTGAGCTGCCAAAGGGGAACAAAGTCACTGGGCTGACAGATACCAAAGAGGAGAGGACCCACGAAGTAGAAGGTCCTTGATGACCTTGTCCAGGACTGGACAGGCACATCTTTGTCTTTGCCATCTCCCAGGTTCTGCCCCATCTGAGCAGACAGGAGCTGCAGCCAGGCAATCACTCTGTCGGGCAAAAGGAAGGTGTAATCGACAGAACAGTCTTTGCGTTTGTGTGTGCAATCCCTGCAAGTGTTAGCATATCCATTCGTAGGCAGTGTAGGCAACAAACAATGCAGCTCCAGGAGAAGTTCTATCCGGCTACCCTCCTCCCAGAAAGTAAACAGATAATAAAATAAATCTGATCAGCATTCCTTTTCAATTAGCTAAAATTAAATTTTACTCATCATGGGTAAGTGGCTAATTACATGTTTAGCGTAAAGAAAATTCCAAGGACGCTGTCTTATTTTCTTTCTTCCCATGTCAATAGACGAGGGGACATTGGCATTCAGATACAGGTAGCAACAGCTGGCTGCTGATGCCAACTTACCTTTCCTGACCTGAATTCAGAGCTAGACAAAGCCGACGGTGGAGACACTGGAATTAAATTGCCTTCAACCCCAAATCCAGGCAATCTGCCCATTGGTTACAGCAACTGCAAATTCTGATGAAATTGCTTCGAAAATGGATTATTGCCAGTGATCCGGGAGCTTTTTNAAAAAAAAGGAGTCAAAACCCAAAATTTCTCAAGAGATGACTATGTTCTAGGTAGTTCTTAGACTGTAACCCGTGAAGATGGTTGCATTTTGATGCTCATTTATAGGAGTAAAACACCAAAATGCATTAGACACCTACTACTTTATAAGCCGACTAAAAAAGAAGTGTGGCAGCCTGCATGGCTGAATAATGGTGAACTCAGTAGCCTGGAGTTGTCTAACCAAGATCCCAGTGCCAAGTACAGGATACCTCTTTATAAACTGTTGGTTTAAAAGGCTTGAAAAGCTCATCTTCCCCCACCAAAACTAATAAAGGCTCTTGTCATTCCTCTTGGATGCTAAGTTACAAGTTAATAGGATCCTACTGCTGAAGACATCATACATCTTGAGTACAAGACACAGAGAAATCGCACTGGACCTGTGGAAGCTTCCTCCCTGCTGGCCAGCTATCATGGAGCCAGAAGATGGCAATGGCCTTACTCAGCTGAGAACACTACGAACTGAAACACCAACCTGCTGCCTAAGATATAGGTATGGGTGCCAAAGTGGCAAACTGTTATGGAGTAGTCACACACTCTGATTAGCCTTTTGGCCCACTCCGCAAGAAGAAATCAGTGCCTCGTGCTGTGTACACCGCTGAGGACCCAGAGCTGAGAAGGGGTCTTGGGCCCCAGGGGGAACTTACAAGGGCTGCTTAGCTAAACAGATGCAGTATCAAGTCGCTTTCCCAACATTTGCACACGCAGGCGAATGTTACTCTTAGAGAATCTTCTCTTCACAACAGAAGCCTGCTATGCAGAGGTACATAGCTGCTCAAGATACTGTGGATAAATAAAGGCTGCATGTTCAGCCCCCCAACAGGACAGGCATATGGCCATTTGAGGGATCAGGGAACAACTGGAAGATACAGAATGAAGAATTCCTGGCCTGCTCCCAGCCTTACATAGAGAAACTTCTTTTATTGCAATAGGAGAACATAATGCTGCCTCATCATGGAAGAAAGGAAACAACATATTGGGGAGAAGAATAAATAATGAGGCTCCATGGTTCTCCAGTTCCTCTTAGGGGTACTGATGTGAGCTTTAGGTGTAAAAAGAGACAGGATGGCATAATTAAACAACTGGGATCAAGGTGTGCCCACACCCATTATGATCCCAGATCTAATACTGATAACATGACAAATTAAACTGTTATCTATTCATTGCTGTCACTGCATGAAGGGATGACACCGGTTCCTACAAGATGACACGCTTCCCAGGGCAGTCTTTCTATCGTAGACAATTGTGTTGGAGAGGGTCTGCCTGAGAGCTTTTGCTATTTATGGAATCCAAAGTGACTCTGTGACATCATAGCCCTGGAGGAGAATGAGGTAGGTTAGGCATCACTGGTTCCTGGTAGACATTCCTTGAATAGTAAACATGCGACATGCAAAAATGAGTGAGTGACCTGAAGACATGACAGGTGCATAACAAGGCCGAACCGGCAGGCTTGTCCGACTTGCAGTTACTCTGCGGGGCCAGCAGAGGCATCAAAGAGGGTTAGCCAAAGCAGCTTCTGAGTGGTTTTTTTAGAGTCCTATACTCACTGTGGCATTGTTGCTGCAGCAAAGAAGGTTTCCTGCACGACACATGACAGCTACCGCAATTTCACACTGAGTTCAAGAGCCCCGAGCCTCTCTCCGTGGTCAAAGATTCCCTTAAGGGAAACTCAAAACACTGAGTTTAACCTGATCATCTCTCACCTGCTTATATTTCCTCCTTGGCCTTGTCCCAAGAAAAAGTCTGGCTCTAAAACCCCCTTTTGGGCAACAGCTCTTCCATATGTAGCTTGCTTTTCAATGCTGTGCTGCTCGGTGCCGCTTTACAATCTGGAAGTGGTAGATTAGTGTGGTACCCCAGCAGAGAACACTTTCTGTAAAGCGTGAAGGGAACCAAACAGGCTGTTCAGTTCACACTGCTGTTCATGAGAGCTGTGTGTTCAGATCCCCACGCTCTGAGCAGGACCTCAGGGATATGCTTTAGCTCAGGAAGAAAAACATAAATGCAAATAATTCTACGCAAACAGATCCGTCCTGAATTAGTAATATGCAGATGAGTGTGTTCAATTATTCTAGAATCTGATCATCACTGGTGGAAGCCTGAGTCTAGGTCTTTACTTTTCATTCACGACACACTTTGAACAAATAGGCCCAAGGTCTGAAAAAGGAAATTTTGTAGTCTCCTCTCTTTTTAATTTGTGTATATGTGTAGAGGTGTGTGGGCTTACATATGCCATAGCACATGAGAAAGATCGATCTCATTGCCACTCTCGGTCTTCCAGCTTACCTAGGATGAGTCTTTTTGCTGTTTACCATTGCATAGGCAGGCTCGCCGACTCACAAGCTCGGAAGCTCCTCTCTGCCTCCTGTTTCAACATAGGAATACTAGAATTTCCGAGGGGTTCTACCATGTCTGGTATTATGTGGCGTTTGGGAATTCAAAGTCAGATTCTCACAGTTGTGTTGCAAGCACTTTAGCCACTGAGCCAACCCTCCTGCCCCTAGACTCGTTTTCACGAATCCTCAAATTTTTATGTCCTAAGTCATTGACGATATTCCACTAAGCTTTTACTTTATTTTATTTTTAATCTATAGCTGTTGAATTTTCCTTTGGCGACACAGTGAAGTAAAATCTGCTTGAGTTGAAATGCCTGGAATTTGTCCTGGGCATGGCTCTGGATAATAAATTAAAACAAAGTCAAAGCAAAGCATCTGGGAAATAGCAACAGATAGAGAAAGAAAGTCTTTCCCTTTTGTATGAGAAATTTGTCAGAAACTGCCTAGCAATGAATGAGCCATCAAAGCACACCCAAGAAGTCTCCTGGCTTCAATGTCAAGGTCAGAAGATGTGGAGTGGGGGGCTTTTCTTTAAAATGACCTGGGAGACAAAGGAGCTCATGTAGAGCCTAATAAAAACTATAACCAAAACCAGCAGCTCTGGTGGTACCCAACGTTCCCCGGGGAGCAGACAAATCCTTCCTGTGCTGTGCTTCTGGAGTCCAACTACAGAGACAAGAATAAAATGTGTCCCCAAACCACTCAAATGCAGACTGCAAGAAAACAGTACCTGGACGAGAATAAAAAACACATTCTTAGGGAAGGACTTTTCCCATGGGGACAAGTTGGGTGTTGTGGGTACCATCTGAGCTGAGACCATAAATTCAGAAAGTCCACCAAGATGTCTATTTACATTATATTGTTCCTGACCACGAAGACTGGCATTGAAACTCAGGTGCAGGTGTGTTGCACAGCTCACCACTCTGCAAGGCCTGCTCTATTTTTTATGCGGCTCGCCACTAATTTCTTCCTCCAGATAAGTCTTGGTGTTTCTCCCTCCTGGAATTTTGCTTCTGAACAAAAGAAGTGAGTTCATTTGTTGCTTATTAGTTCTAGAACCTCTCTGTTTCTTTTAAAACAAGCATTGCTTGGTTTCTGGTTATTATTTTAAGATAAATTTGGAAACCCAAGACTTCATTTCCAATCTTACCCCTCATTTTAAAAACATCCCAAAATTGTCTACCACCTTCAAAGAATTGCCCCTCCCACCCAAATGGTATACCATCTAGCAAAAACTATTCCCCCAAATGGTATACCACCTACCAACAATTTCCCCCACCCATCCTGCCCTGCTGCCCTGTGATGATTAATGCTACTTATCAACTTAACAGGATCTGAAGTCACCTAGGAGCCAAGCCTCTCAAAGTGACTGTAAGGGACTATCTTAATTCAATTAACTGAGGTGAGAAGACACATCCTAAAATAAATGGCATCATTCTCTGGGCCTGGGTCCCAGAATTCATAAAACGCAGGAAGTGAACTGAGTGCAAGCCTTTATCTCCCTCTGCTTCCTGTGGTTGCAACGTGACCAATGGCCTCCTCAAATGTGACCTCCTTCCCACCATGACTTCCTTTCCATGACAGAATGGACCCAGAGCCAAAACAAACCTGCCCTTCCCTCACTGGCTTGGTTGGGGTGCTCTATCCCAGCAACAGGCAGCACAACTCGCTCAGCCCCACAACAGAAGAATTACAGGTTCCAGAGCACTGAGATCTGATGAGCTGACAAATCAAATTACAGTCGTTTCCTCCGACAAAAGTAAGAGTCGTCAAGGTAGGGAGTTTTATGTAACACGGGAAACAAAGCATAGCAGATACCATCAGAGCCTAACCTGCATCCCTGTGGGCTTATCACTTTGACACACGTGCCTTGTATTCCTACGACCAAGTTTCTGTCTGGTCCCTGAAGGTGTCCAGCCTGCCCATATGGGAGATGGAAATACTGAGGGATTGGTGCTTCTCAGGGGCAGCTCCACACAGTGCCTGAGAAGAGGCGGGTTATGAACACCTCAGTTCCCTCCTCCCACAGACAGCAACTCAGGGGCACGCATCTGCACAAGTCCCTGTATTTGCACAGAAACACCAATCCAGGTACCCAGAGGATTGCTATGTTGACACACCCTTTCTTGGCTGCCTTCCTTTCCACTGTCCATCCACCACCCCTTGGTTTCACAATGAAACTCTTTGCTGCAGAACTCTTACCTCAGAGCCTTCTAGAAAATCCATAGCCGTAAGGGAATGGGGATGGTTCAGACATCAAATGTGTTTTTAGAATATGGAAGGAGGAGGAACAGTAGCTGCTGAAACGCTATCACGCTTTTAAATATCTTACATTCTTAGTAAATATAAAAACCCTATTGTTGGGCACATTACCCTAACAAAGGGCACAGGCTCTGCTTAGTGGGACTAGGTATATAAAATACTATATAGCGTGTGAATTTTGAAGGTGAGCTGGAGGAAGGCATTTTAATTTTCAGGATCAAACGTTGCATGCACTGTAAGAGATGAGCAACAGAGTTCATGGTCCTTTAGATTTTTCCTTCTGTATTGGCTTAAAATAAAAATACAGCTTTTGTAAACTTCCCCATTTTTATCTTCTCAAGACACAGAGTTCTAGCCTGTGGTATTTGGCATTAAGTCATAATCTTCAATCTGCTGTGAGTAATCTTAAAACCTACTTAAAATAGATGATAACTATCTTACTTTCAGGTCCTGCTGCTGGGACAGAAGCAACTTAAGGGAGAAAGGGTTTATATGGCCCACAATTCCAGGTCACAGTTTCAGGGCAGCCAAGGGACAGCAGCAGGTGGCATCACATCCAGCATCAAGAATCAGGAAACAAGGAATGCATGCCTGCTGGTGCCCAAATCATTCTTTTTGTCATGTAGCCCGGGAAATGGTGCCACCCACATTGAGGGTTGGTCTTCTCACCTCACTTAAACCCATTGGTAAAATCCCTCATGGGCTTGCCCCAGTCCCATCTATCCTAGCAATTCCTCATTAGACCCCCTTTTCCAGCTGATTCTAAATTACGTCAAACTGATCATCAAAACTGCCCATTGTAGTCACCGCCCTGCACACGACTTGAAGGGTAAGACATTACTATAAGAGAAAGTTGATGTGCAATAATATAATCCATGCAATAAGTGGCAAATTAACCAGGACGACGATGGAGAATCAGCTGGGCAAATTTAGAAAGCATCTGCTTTGCCTGGGACTAGAAAAAAATACAATAAAGAGGAATAAACTGGGGCTAGGGAGACAGCTCAGTTGGTAAGGTGCTTACCTTGCAAGTATGAAGAACTGAGCTCAATCCCCAGAGCCCACCATTTTAGCATGCCTAAAAATACTAGGCATGGTGGCATGCCCTTGTAATGCTAGGCATGGTGGCATGGGCATGGTGGCATGCACTTGCAATCCCAACTGCAGGCAGGTCCCTGAGACACTTTCTTGCCTGCCCAACTTGGTGAGTTACAGACCACTGAGAGAGCCCATCTCAAAACAGTAACTTGACACCACATGAAGAACACAGTCTTCTGCTGTCCTCTGGCCTCCACATGCACATGTACACACAGGCACATGAGCCTGCACATACACCAACATGTCCACATATGCAACAGAATGACCTAGAACCCCAAATGAGAAACATCACATAAACTTCTAGAACACAGAGCTCTGGGAATATGGAGAATAACCAACCATTCTGGTTTTCCCACTATACAGACTTTGTATGTTCAAACCAACAGTGTCCCAGTTCAACCTGAGAAGTTGGTCTTCTTTTGAAGGGAATACGGCTTGGCTGTTGATGACATCTCAGATACCAAGGAAGTGACCTGTGAAGCTTCAGCGAACATCTCCCACTGAGGGCCCCACAAACTACCACAGGTCCTCCTGAGCTCACAAACTCACCAGATTTCAGTAGTGAAAAAGATTACTGGCCTCCTCCCACCTGGAATACCCTCCCATACTCTCTCATTTCTTTCTTGTACTTACAAAGGTTGAAAAGCCAAACTAGCCATCAGGAAGTAGGCAAGAGCCATCTTTGAGCTCAGTATAGTAACACTGCATAGATATGGAAGGTATCACACACTGTGACTGCTGGATGTGTATTTCCCAAATATTCTAGAAATACTTCAGTCACAGATGAACTCAACCCGACTAGTCAGAGCCAGTACAGAAGTCACAACCAGTGCAGAATTACCGTGTGGCACCTCTATTTGTCCATGCGCTATCCACCTACTTTCCTAAGTAGCCGATGAAAAGCCTAGTATCAGACAAATAAAAAAGCTGGAATCTTGACATGTTCTTTCAAAGCACTTTTAAGATCATAATGTGCTGCAAACCTTTATCAACTTTCATCTTCAAAGTAAACCTCAAATTAGACTTTATTGAAAACTTAACATTATTTCTGGATTGTTTCATGTTCTCAGCCTCCTGCTTCTCTCATATTATTCATAATTCCCAAAGGACCCTGGGATGTAAGCTCAAAATTACAAAATAGGTCACGGGCAAGCTCAGGCTTGATGTCTTTCTTATTTTGAAGATAAACAAGTAGAAACTTTTGAGTAAGCCACCTTTCCAGAAAGTTCTACCACCCGGGGTATCCAAAGTGTTACAGATGGCTGGTCATGCCAAGACTGTGATGAGGTCTCCACATAAAACATGACTATGTCTCTGTTTTCATTTACCATTTCAGTTAATGGCTTATTCATTAGGTGAACTCACAATGAGCAATGAAAACAAATTACCTCCCCAACTGGAAAACCACACTGAAGCAGAAGGAACACACGATGTCTTCCAGGCTGTATTTCCATCCTTCACCTAAAGAGGACGTTCTTCTGCTTCCTCACTAGAGAACTCCTTCAGGCTGCGTACACATGAACCTTCCCTCACAGCAGCCACCACCCTAGTTGGTTCCTAAGGCGTGTAAAGCCTAGGCCACAGCATCAAAGTAAAATCCAGCCAAGCTTGCTGCTCCTCATCTTCTTTGCCACTCTGCACTCCAAAGGCAGTGGGAGAAGTCTGCAGAGAAGACCCCCTGCCCTCCT
>LOJH01062705.1:2877-13123 GCA_001685095.1 Ellobius talpinus
TCTATCTATCTATCTATCTATCTATCTAACCAATGAGTGCAATTAGTGCTGCCATTTGAGCATGTGCACACCACCAAAGGCCATAACACTAAGAAAATGACTGCCTTTGGAACTGGCCTGCCTTGCAGGAATGAATGTATTCTGAATAGTCACTTCTCCACAACTTTTTGGCTCTAAGACTACTGAAACAATGGACTCCAATAGTTAGAATTCCACTAGTTATCTCCTGCTGGAGAAAGAAAAGGTTGAACCCTGGTGGTGGAGGGGGCAGCCAGAGTAGAAACTTGTGTCTAAGAGAAAGATTTATAAGCTGTCTGATAACCTTGCAGGAGAGATTGTAGCTCAGACAATAGTAGGTGGAGGACCACATCTTTGCTGGACCATTAGTTATTCATATCTCTTAGGTTCTATTTGAACCTTACTCTCCTGTTCAGATGTGAAGATGAAGGCGGGAAATACCCTTCTGGATGTCTTTGCCCCTCTTCTTAATGTTGCTGTATTGAATAGATCTCCTTTTTCTGCTTTTGGTTTTTAATTTGGCTCTTTTAATTAGTTGAGGATGGTGGCCAAACTGGGCTTGTTGGAGGAATAGGTGGTGACCTTAAATACATACTGCAATCTCCCTCAGTACTCATCAGTTGCCAATAACTCCTCAGCTAGAGATGGATTCTCATGAGTCTCTTCCCAGTCCTTGCCAGAACTATGGATTGGCATGGTCTTGTGCAGGTATTACACATGTAACTGTAGCTCCTGTGAGCCCCTGTGTACTAAAGCCATTTACTGCCAGTGCTTTTTAGCCTGTGGTTGGGCGTCCCAAGTCTCTCCTCCTCCATTTTTTTTAAAAAAAAGTCTTCTGCATTCAAACTCAGCTGTGTGAGTTCATGAACGCAACAGCCCTGTCATGTGCAGAGGACACCATTCTGCAGCATCCTTCTGTAGCCTCTGCCTTTTATAGTCTTTCTGCATCTTTTCCTGTGACAAACCCTGAGCCACGTGGGAAAATGTGTGATACAAATGTCGCATTTGTGGCTGAGCACTCCAGGGTCACTTACTCTTTGCCCTTTAACTATTTGTGAGTCTTTGACTTAATTACTGACATTGAAAAAAAGCTTCACCTGGTGAGGACTGCTAACTGCACAACTTTCCTTTTGATTTAAGTGGCTGTAACTCTCACAAGAGCATAAGAGCAAGCCCGCAGGGCAGAAAGCATGCTTGGTTTTTGTTCGAACAAAGGTGGTGACTATGCCTTTTCCCCAGTAACTGGACTCCAACTTCATGGTTTTTCTTTATTGGCAAGGAGCATTTTTTTAATGGGGTAAAGAAAATGAAGGAAAGAGGAAAGGGATCATTGTTCCAGGTCTTTAAGTACTAGGAATACTCAAGTCTTTCATATAAACAAAAGTTTGACCAGTTTAGGGTGGGGATTAAAACGTTAACATAAATGTTTTACAAGGTGGGGGAGATGGAGATTTGAATTTCTTATCATCAACAAAAGTTTTACAGTGTTTGACAGAAAAGACTGTCATTTAATGTTTCTTATAATACTTTTCCAAACAGGCACATGGATCAATAGAAAAGAGCAAAGGACCCAGATATGCTCCTGTGAATATAATATTTGACAAAAAAAAACCTACTAAAGAAAAGATGGTATCTTCAACAAATGGTGCTGCAAAAACTGAATGGCAACATACAGAAAAATAAAGTTCATTCCATATTTCTGACATCCCCACCCAAACCCTACACAAAATTCAACTTCAAATGCATCAAGGACCTCAACATAAAACATGATACTCTGAATCTTCTAGAGGAAAATGAGTGTTTGCTTTAAATTATAGATGCAGTCAAGGACTTTCTGAGTAAGATTCCTATAGAACAAAGAGAAAACAACCAACAATCAACAAATGAGAATTCATAAAACTAAAAAGCTTTGCAGCAAAGGAAACCATCAATCAAATGAGCACACTACACAATGGAAAAAAAATTTCCCCAGCTACGCACCTAACAGAGGATTGGTATGTAGAATATTTAAAAAACTGGAAAACAAACCAACAAACAATCTGGACACCAAGAAAACAAACAACACAATTAAAAATTGGCTAAGAAACTGAATTTCTTAAAAGAGTAAGTACAAAAAGCTAAGACATATTTTTTTTAAAACTATTCACCATCTTAGCCATCAGGGAAATGCAAATCAACACTCCTTTTCTATTACTCCAGCCAGAATAGTGAAGATCAGAAACACAGATGCTGGTGAGGATGTGGAGAAGAGGAAACATTTATTCACTGTTGATGGGACAATAAACTGGTGTAGTAATTATGGGAATCAGTGTGAGGTTTCTCTCGAATGCTAGAAATAGATCTGCCACATGATCAGGCTATACCATCCCTTGCCATATACCTGAAGGACTCTAGGTCCCCTACAGAGACACTTGTTCATCCAAGTTCATTGCTGCTCTGCGTTCTCAAGAGGGAGGCAATGGAGCTAGAGTAAACATCCATCGGCTGATGGAAGGAAGTGTAATGAAAATGTGTTACATACACACAATGGAATTTTCTGTCAGCTGTAAAGAAAACTGAAATTGACCGATATGTAGGTAAATGGGTGGAACTGGAAACAAAATTGTACTGAGTGAGGTGGTTCACCTCAGAAAGACAAATGTCACATGTTTTCTCTCATATTTAGATTTGTGTTTAAATTGGAAATGTGTAGAATCCAGAAGACTAGGCAGGAGAATCTGGGGAATGATTTCAAAGGAGAGGAGATAATAGAACAGGAAGAGGCAGGCAGATCTCTGTGAGTTCAAGGCTAGCCTGATCTACATAGTGAGTTCCAGGACAGACTCCAAAACTACACGGAGAAAACCTATCTCAGAAAACAAAACAAAACAAAGAAACAAACAAACAAAAAAACAAAATCAAATTTATCTTAATATGACTAGTACATTCATTCTATCAGGTAGGAAATTATTTGCAAGCAATTGAAATGAACTCTGGATTATTTGAATGGAAAAAAATAATCTAGGAATAGGAATAGTCCATTCAGATGGTAAAGAAAGATGGCTGAAATTTTAAAATGGTTAAGAAGCTAAGCATAAACCCGGCGGAGGTGGCACACACCTTTAATCCCAACACTCAGGAGGCAGAGACAGGTGGATCTCTGTGAGTTTGAGGCCAGTCTGGTCTGCAAGAGCTAGTTCCAGGACAGGCACCAAAGCTACAGAGAAAAAAACAAAACAAAAAGAAGAAGAAGAAGAAGAGGAAGAGGAGGAAGAAGAAGAAGAAGAAGAAGAAGAAGAAGAAGGAGAAGAAGCAGCTAAGCATAGTAGTATATGTTCATAACATTGGTAGGACAGGGACTCATGTAGGAGGATTGGAATCCAGGGAATATCTAGTAGGACCCTGACTCCAAACAAACAAACAAGTAATGAAACAAAATAAAATAGAAAACAAGGTGAGTCTCATTGCTGTCTCATACTTGCAGTGGCCTAAGGGATAGCAGGGGCTGTTCTACCCCCGGCTCTGTCTCTAAAGCTCCCATTGACAATTTATTGGATTAATCAAGGCTACTCATAAACCCATGTCCCAGCTGCAAGATAAAGGAGGAAAGATAGTCATCTTATTTTTTTCAGCTTCTAAGAAGGAATTAAGTTCCATATTTCACCAAACCTCACACAACAGGAAATAGGTGCCCAAAGGAAAAGGATTTCAGAAGGCGGGAGGAGAAAAGATAGATACTTAGCGAACTGGTGCTTCGTGCTGTCTTTGTAATTGACTGTATTCACATAGGAAACAAAAAGAGAACTCTGTTGTTTTGGCTGCTTGTTTTCTATGCTGATCTGTTGTAAGGAAATCCATGGCACGTCCACATCCTGTTAATCCACAACAATCTGTGGAATCAGAGGAATTGGATTCAATACTGGATTTGTTATTGACTAGTTGTCTGAGCTTCAAGTCACTGTTAAGGGAACTGTGAGCCCCAGTGCTCTCAGAAGGGAATAGGGGTAGATAAAGCCTACAGTAATTATCAGAGACAAAAATCTCTACCATTGGAATTAGCTTTGATGACAGAAACATCTCACTAAAAACCATAACCAGTGAGACCATCGTACACTTGCAATAGGATTGACAGCGTAGAAAAACTGATTCTATCATTCTACTTAATTTAGTGAATTTAAATTGGAAAGGTCTCTTGTGACTAGTGACTGTCACTAGTACTGCACGGTGTAACTCTGGATCCTAAGACCTGTGAAAATAGGAATCTTGTCTGTTGTGGAATATTATTTTAAGATATGTTACATTTGTTTATACTATGGAACATTTGCTTTAATAATGCAAAGATGTGCTTCATTCTTTTATGTTGCACTTGTTTAACTCTGTGAAGCTTTGTTACTTTGCCTGTCTATAACAGCTGATTGGTCTAATAAAGAGCTGAACGGTCAATAGCTTGGCAGGAAAAAATAGGCAGAGTTGGCAGGCTGAGAGAATAAATAGGAGAAAAAAAAGAAAAAGAGAGGAGCAAGAAAAGAAGAGAGGACATGAGGGGCCAGTCACCCAGCTACACAGCAGCCATAAAGTAAGAAGAAAAGAAAGGTATATAGAATAAAGATAAAATCCCAGAGGCAAAAGGTAAATGGTAGAATTAAGTTAAGAAAAACAAGCCACGCTAAGGCCAGGCTTTTGTAAGAAAGAATAAGTTTCCATGTTATTTATTTGGGAGCTGAATGATGGGCCTTCCCAAAGAGTTAAATGGTAAAGAGTAAAAGACAATAAACAACATTTGCTTGCCTTGCTAATGGTCTGTTCTTCCGGCTTCATGGACCAATGTCAAGTTATCAGGTTGCAAGTTTCCTGTAAGTCTCAATCTGGTCACTAGTGAGTCAGACACTGTGTGGGGCACTGGGTACCACCCAGTGACTACTTGAGGTACAAAACATTGTTCTTGTGGCACTCGGGTTCTTCAGGGGGAAACACCATAAACGAGTAATAGTTTAGTATGATAATTGATGAGGACCAAGGCAAGGGCTTGATGCTCAGATACAGAGACCACACAACAGGAAGTCAACTGAAGTGAAGACTTATCTGAAGCATAGGTGGGAGTCAGTCCTGCTGTGAGGGAACAGAAAGTGAGACCATGTCTGGAGGTTCTAGAAACAATGAGTTAGGGAGGGAAGGGTTGGCCAGTAAGGCAAATAAAAGGGCAATGGAGTTTATGTGTGGGGGCCTGGGAGGTGTTTTATTAGCAACCTCTTTAGCTTCACTCTAAGTTAGGTGGAAGTCATTGAAGAGTTTCCACCAAAGGTCTGTGACACATCTCATTTGTAGTTGTCTAGAGGATCACTCTTGCTGTACTGTTAAGAGTGCCGTGAGCCAAGGACTGTGTACATAGAAGGACCTCTAAGGGAGACCTTCCAGCTATCCAGGCAAGACATGGTGATGACCTGAACCACTGGAGCAGTGCACATGATATCTTAGTCCATTTTCTTTATTTTAATTTTATTTTTGTAGTGCTGAGACTCTCCCTGAAGACTTCACATAATCTAAGCCAGCAATCACTGTACACTGAATCATATCTCCCAGCCCCTTTACTTCTGTTACTTTGACTGAATACAACAGATTAGATATTTAGGCCTCATAAAAGTTTATTTATTGGGGGCTGGAGAGATGACTCAGAGGTTAAGAGCACTGACTGCTCTTCTAGAGGTCCTGAGTTCAATTCCCANTCTTCTGGCATGCAAGCATACATGGAAGAAATGTTGTATACATAATAAATAAATGAATTTTAAAAAAAGTTTATTCACAGTTCTGGATGTAGAAATACCAAGGCATTAGCGGTTGCCAACTTTTAGTGAAGGCCTTCTTCATGGCATGACATGGTAGAGACTGTCACATGTTGAGACAGCAAATATTCCAGAAGGACACATTCATAACAAAGCCACTCCCCTAATAACTAAACACTCCCTTAATGGATTAAGTAAGCCACCCACAAACCACAAAGAAATACTTGCCTATCAATGCTCCAACCACTAAATATTATCAACACATTAGCCTGAGGTTGTCTTTGGCAAATGAGTTCTCAGGCGCAGATGCTGAAACTGTGTTGATGACAGGAATGGTCAAGCTCAGGGTTTGAAGGTGACATTAGCAGCATTGGTTAATGGACTGGCCATGGTCTGTGAGGAAGAGATGAGATGAAGTCAAAGGCAAAACCGGAAACATGGAATTAGAATTGGCTAGTGTGAGCAGAACTGTGGACGAGCCGTTTTGGAGGGCAGGCAAGGAGCTTTGGTTGACATCTGCTGAATCTGAATACAAAAGCGAAGAACAGAATGCTTTCTGAACCTCTCAGTTGCAGTGATGGGGGATGTTTGTAGCAGAGTGTACCAGCTAGCCGCTTAGAGGAACAAGCAAGAGCATAGTGTTATGAGCTTGTCTGCTCCGTCAGGAACTGGGAAGTTCCCGGTCACCTCCTGTGTTCCCAGAGCTCCCAGCTCTCTATCACTGCCCATTCCTCAAAGGGCAAGCCATCCAGCTGTGCCAGTCACCACGTGTTCTGCCTGGAGGAAGCTGTCTAGACAGGGTCTTTCACTCCTTGCGAATACACTTTTGCTTTAAAAAAAATCAGTTTAATTTAAAGTGATGAATAGAGTGTATTGTGTGTGCTTCCATAGGTACTCACCTTCTACAATTAAAACTCATTGCACATTTCAGTACAAAAGCGATTGCAGAATTCCCCCTCCCCCCCGCCTGAGACAAATTATTAACTATTAGTGAGAACCTTTAAAGATAACTTTATCTTTGCTTTATGGAAGTTTCTTTAGAACCAGAAAGTGATGATATGGGAAATAAATGTAATTAACTTTGAAGTGCTAAATAGAGAGCAAAAACACCCACCTCCTCTTTAGCCTTGGCAAGGATTTTTCTAGGTTTTGGATTCATTCATTTACAAAGTCTGGGAGTCTGGCATTTGCTTGTTGTTGAGTTGGTGCCAAGAAAATGAGATGTTTGTCATCTGATAGAACAGAAGGCCTCTTTGATTTCCTGGGAGAGTACAAACTTGGAGAATGTGCAGCCTGCAGAAAAGGAAAGGAAAGCCCGTAGGATTAGCCCTGGACTGCCAAGCTTTCTCTTGAAGGGTATGTAGGACAGAAACCATGTTGGGAGGCTACTTAGCTGTCTAGGTCTTCCACCTATTGCTCCTTGCTGAGTTCCTACCTGGAGCCTATTCAGGAGCTAGGGATTTGTGTCTGAGTTCTAACTATGTCCATACTTCTCCTGCCTGACCTCAGGCCAGCAGTTGACTTTTCTTCTGGTGTTTCTACACATGCATACCTTTATTCTATGTCCCTCCTAAGTACCCTGGATGGAGAAAGGGTTTGTGTGTCCACCAGGGAAAGATGTCTCCATTTCAAGCGATGCATGCACACTGATGTGTCTCTTCCCAGGAGGCAATAATGTTTTCCTGCTCAGAGCCAGTCTGTATCCTTGTCCATTCAGTTGCAGTAAAATCTGTTGTTGATGGTATGCCTTTCCCTAGAACATTGCCCTTGGTTGAGTGAAGCCACCTGGCCCAGAGATGCCTGACATGCTTTCTGTACCTTAGACCTATGGTCACTGACTAATAAATGGGAGGCACAAATGTATGCCTAATCTTTGCCCCAAGATTAGACAAACCCATAATGTGTTGTTCCCAGTTGGTGGGGACCCCAAAAGACCACCAGGGAGACCAACTCACTGAAATGCAAAAGCAAGGTTTATTGTGTGTACATTACAAGCCAGCAGGGACCTCATCAGTGCAGCAGCCCCAAGAGGAGGCACCCTGCCCTTCTAGAGGGCATTATTTAAAGGCAAAACCCAGAAGAGTTACGTTAGCAGAGTGTGGGGTGATGGGTTCAGTCCTGATTGGCTCATGTCTAGGGACTTTTCACAAATTTTATTTTCGAACCTCACNCCAAAAGACCACCAGGGAGACCAACTCACTGAAATGCAAAAGCAAGGTTTATTGTGTGTACATTACAAGCCAGCAGGGACCTCATCAGTGCAGCAGCCCCAAGAGGAGGCACCCTGCCCTTCTAGAGGGCATTATTTAAAGGCAAAACCCAGAAGAGTTACGTTAGCAGAGTGTGGGGTGATGGGTTCAGTCCTGATTGGCTCATGTCTAGGGACTTTTCACAAATTTTATTTTCGAACCTCACCTGTTACTTGTCAACTGACCTTTGGGTGGGGACATTCTGAGGTTATCTGTACTCTCCAAGTGGCTACCCTGTAACTTTTGCCCTTGGCCATTTCTGAGGACTGGAATGTTTTACAGGAAATAGCTTACACAAGACACAAGATGGAGGAGGAGGACAAAATGGAAGAACTTAGGTTCTTCAAGTGCAACTGGTACTACACAGCCCCAAGGACCAGATTAAGGCTATGGGATTAAGGCATTGTCTTGAGACTATATCTTTGCCTGTCTCCTGTGTCTCTACCTGGCTTTACTCCTTCAGTCTCCTGTAGGTCTTTCGGCAGCATACCCTAACTGTATGTGCATCCAACCCTGGTTTGTATTGTGTTTGTAGACAGCTTGATAGCAGGTTCCTGATTCCAGAACTGAGGGTATATCTTACCTTGGGAGTCAGAAAATACCTGACTAATTTTGGTTCTGGCAAATGGATTCACTCATAGCTACAACTGTGATGTGCAATGAGCCTGTAGAAGTTCCCTAGTGAGTGGCTGCTTTCCCTCAAAGAGGACCTTTCAGATGTTTAGCACTACTCGAAGGTCACAGAGTGCTATGAAGTTGAATTTGTGGGTGAGTGCCACCTAATAACCACAACATAAAAAATGTAAACTATGGTGTCATCACAAGGATTTCAGAAAGAGGTCAAAGTCTAGGCTGACCTTACACTTATGGTCCTTACACTTCAGCCTCCTGACTGCTGAGATTATGGGCATATATGAGCATACAAAGAAAAAAAAGATTTAATCTACAAACTTTTAAAGTTTCTTGGTGTCTTCATAGTGCCTAGTCAAAATTTTCCAAAGAGGGCATCTTAACCTATTTTTTTTCCTTCATAAAATGTGATCCATGGACCAGCTTTCATCAGAGAACTTTCATTTTGCAATGGTAGCAGTTAATGCTGAGACTCATAACTGGTCAAAGTATCAAGAATAAGCAAGTGTTGAGTGCCATGCCCTAAGCAGGACTTCTCTATCACCCCTTCCAGGGCTCAGGGAACATTGCAGAAAGAGTGTAAGGGTTAGTTAGAGATATGGAACAGTGCTACAACGTGATGTCTTTAAACATGTCATGGCAATTGTGTTCCCGAACTCACGGCAGCCATGTAATAAGTACAAAATCTGCGTTGTTGGGCCCATTAGGAACCACTCGTGGATGAGAGAGGGCTTAGGAGATGCCACCCCACCCCCAAGAGACTATTAGTAGCTAATGATATCTTGGAGTGTGTGCCGTTTTCTTTGGTGGTGCAGCCACCGATAAATTATCTATGTTCCATTAAATAATCCACACCCATGCTCATGTAAGTGACCTAATTAAACTCAGTGGGATGCACACAGAGACATGAAATCAGAAAGGGGACTTGTGAGAAAGAAGCGATTCAGCAGAAGAGGGAACATAGGGGTTGAAAATGACAAAAATTCAATAAATACATGTATTAAGCTGTAAACTAAACAAAAACATTGAATGACAAAACTAATAACAAAGATGGAGAGGAAGAAAAAGAAGGACAATGAGGAGGGGTAATTGCTTAGTCATCTAGACACCATTTATTCTATAACTTATAACCATTGATGACAGACCCTAGAATTGGCGATAAACAAATTATTTCTGAGAAACCAAAACAAAATTATCTTACAGGAAAAAGAAAACCCTCAGACTGTCTCAGCTGGTGCTTGTTTTCAGCTGTGTGTTCCAGGGAAATCAGACCATTTCTCTTGTTTTGAAGTCTTAGGGAATGCTGAGAGTCATTACAAGGAGAAAGTGGCTTCCTGGCCTTGAAGTCACACCTATCCTTGGGTTTGTTCTGTGTGTGTGTGCTGGTGGGCTCGCAGGGCACCTTGACTTGATAAAGGGAGAGAGCAGGAATTATTTCAATGAGATGGACCAGTCTAAGTAAAGACTGGAATGACAAAATACCTATTTGCTAGGCTGGGGCAAAGATCATAAAATTCAGCAGACAAGATGCTTAAAGACGGGGGCTGGAGAGATGGCTCAGTGGTTAAGAGCATTGCCTGCTCTTCCAAA
>LOJH01062706.1:0-10824 GCA_001685095.1 Ellobius talpinus
AGGGGGAGGAAAATGGGAGGAGGGGAGGAGGTGGAAATTTTTAATAAAAAAAGTTCTATAAACATCACTCCACCTAGTTTTCTCTAATATTCATTATATTTCTTCAAGGACACTACATAAAGATTTTTTCTGAGGTCGACTTTGCCTGCTGTTCCTCAGGCAACATCAGTCTTGCTTTTTGGTATGTGTCTCTCACTGATCTGGAGTTCCCTAATTAGGCTACCCAGCCAGGAAGCCTAAGGCTCTGGCTGCCTTCCTCTTCCCAATACAGAGAGTACATCTATGAGTATATGAAAGCATGACCAGCTTTTTAAAAGGGGGTTCTGATGATCAAGCTCATGTCCTCATGGTTGAATGTCAAGTATGTTTCCGTGGGAGACTTACCTCTTCATCCCTTCAAGTTAAACTCTTGGTGAAAGAGGTAAGAACAGTAATTGTCTTTGGGAGATGGCTTCGATGATTAGTGGAGTCTGGCTGTGAAAGGGTTAGTGGAAACTTGGTAGAATGGTGGAAATAGTCTACATCTTGAAGGAAGCATGGGCCATGTGGGTGGCCATGTTTGTTGGTATACCTAGACTTCCATCTATACAGTTGAATTGGTGCAAATTTCTCAACATTAAATGAAGAATATTCTCAAAAACAAACATACTCATAGGAGCACCCTGTTGATGCCTCTACCCATATCCATTTATATGAAGGAATGTTCTAGAGATTTTTTTAAGAACTAATTAAAATGGAAAAGTTTCTAAACATTGATCTTTGGTGACAGTTCTCTTTAATCCTGCATACATTTCTGAAACTGACCTAGACAGCATGGATAGTGTGCGCACAATTCTTTTCTCTACACATTGCCAAACACAATTTTTTTTTCATATTAGGATGTTATGAAATGGACAAAAAGTAAAATTTGCATAAAGAACTCAGTAAATACTGATTTATTTATGTTTAGACTGACTTATTTTCTGGGTTTCTAAGATAGTTTTGGTTCTCTTGTATCAATAGGGATACATTAATGGAGAGTCCTGTGAACATCAGGTTCTTACATCAGTACAAAAAAAATGAGCAGTATGAAACCTAGTGAAGACCAGTGAGGGCTTTGCAGTAACAGAAAAAAACACATTGTTGGGTATGGGTTGTTCTGCACATTTGCTGATCTATGTGTTACTGCATTTCTGTCTTTCTCTTAACATGAGAAGTACTGGTAAAATTATATGAACTTTGAAGAAAATAGCACATGAAAAATAAAGTTAGTGGATAATAGGCCATGAAACAGAATAAGAAATAAGATTATAGTGATGTTTGTTATCCATCTCCTGAAAATTCTGCTTCTCATTCCACTGTAAAGCCATGCAAGTCTCCCAGTGGCACCTTGTGTCACAGAAGCTATCATTGGAGTTAATAATAATGTCTGTCAGAAACAATATTCCATCTCCTTCTGATTGACATGGCTGCTTTGAAAACTCAGGAAATATGTAAAAAAAGGAATTTTTTAGTTTTCATTAACTTATTTTTCAACTTTAATTAAATTTTCATTATTACTTTTAGAAGTTAGCAAAATATTTAGTACTTACTTTTACAGTTTTTAATATGATATAAATATTTACTTTTTCTCATTTTCAGGATTAAAATTTCCACTTTGAGTTTGTATGTGGAAATTCTACTTTTCCCTTTATTTCTCTGCAAAGGATTGGTAAATTGTTAAATTCCTTTTTCCTACAACTAATTATACAAGATGAGAAACATTTCACCCTTCTTACAGTGGTGCAGACTTCTTGCCCTTGCCACAACACAGCCAGACTACTGTTTTTTTATTGACTAATAGGGTTCACTGTTTTTCTCATTTCTGCCTCTGTTGAATTGTGAATACAGCAGATAGAATGCAAGGTAATGAACTAGCGTGTGTCCCGAACTCCGTACCATAAGGACTATCACCAGTCTTCACCAGGTAGTAAAACAAAGATGGTCTAGTAACTGTCATTGAGTATTAAACCTGAGGGTAGAAATAAAAGTTCACAGATTTTAATTTGAAGCAATATAATGAAACTTAAAGAGGTAAGCCTAGCATGAGAGAAGTATTCTATAAAATGTGTGTTTAGCATAGCGCTAATTAGACAGGTGATGCCATACCTACCTGACAAACACACTACTAAGTGTTACTAAGAGTACTCAAACACCCAGATAATGCATGACAAAATGTCAATCAATTTGAGATCTAAGAATGGGAGACAAGGGAAATAGAACTGGCAGTTTGTAAGTGTGATGTCCTTGGACACTTTGTCCCCTCAAATGAGGCACCTGAAAGTGAGTTCTGACTAATTCCTCCCACATCATATATTAACAATGTAGAGCAGCAGAGATGTGAGAAACGATGACCTGGGTAATTACTTCCTAACTTTTAATCTAGTGTCACAATAAGTCTTCTACATAGCTCTGCACAGACTATGATGTCAGCATCTACTTACTATTCCCTTCTCTGCTGACATTGTTTTCATTCTCAGTTACAACTGTACAGTGGTTCAGAGAGACGAGAATGACTCATCCACTGTGTCTTGCAAATAAGACTTTATCAGCAATAACTGTGTTTCTTTCCACACATTTCTTCCTCTCCTGCAAACCTTTACTGTTCTGAAACTTAAATTTGAAAATCATTGTTTTAACATTACCATGAAACTTTAATATTTTATTATAGTCATCACTGTCGAAAAAATCTCAAAGGACAATCTTGTTGAATATGTGTTCTCTTTGATGATATGCTGCATTTTTTTTAAAAATCGAGCTGCTGTCCAAGGTCCTAAACCAAGTGACATTTCAGCATCAGCAGATTCTTTCATGAAAGTCTCAGAAGAGTGGTCCTGGATTAGGTCAACTGTAAGTGTTGTTTCCATTTAAATTGCATTGAGTTGTATTGACAAGCTAAAGCAGAAAAACCTCAAGCTGCCACTCACTGTAGTGTTTGATATTTGGAAAATCCAGGAGTCCTGTCACTGATATATATTGTAATACTATGGATTACCTTGAAATATTTTAGAGGGAAAGCACCCATTCACCTGTGAGAAGTTGTTACCTGACTGTGGTGATGATTCAAGGAAGTTTCCAGTGTTCATAATATTTGGAATTGTCAGCAAATGGATTCCAAAAGGGCCATCTTGGCTCACAAGAATATTAATAAGTAGCAAATAAATAGTTACAGATTAGTTGCTGGGAGAAAATTGCTCTCTGTGCTATTAAGACAGAGAAGGTCCTTTGAGATTAGTGTTGTTGGCCAGATATTAATTTTTATTGACATTTATATTATACCTCTGAACATCAGAAAAAAATAAAAATGGAATCAAATCAGGTCAAGCAAGGACGAATGAGGAGATATTGCTGAGAACTGCATGAACATCTAAGCATCTAAACTCAAATTAAACACCAACAGCCCTACCTGTGAATCATGCTGTGGGGGAAAATACAGAAAGGTTATTTAGAAAATCTTGGTGGTAGACAAGCAGGGTAACAAAAAGGGTTCAAATTGCTAATTTATTTTGCTTAAAGAGCTTATCAAGTCACAGGAAGGATTTCAGACATTCATAAAGTGGCTTACAATCAATTTCAGAGACCAGGATATTTGTCTAGAATCAAAGCACTGTTGCTTTCAGTCGCTGAACAGAACTGGGCACAGCATGCTATAGAGAGATTGCAGGGAGATATTTGCCTGTCATAGTTTGTTTTTTTTCTTTTCTTTCGTAAGTGACTAAAACATATGTAGGATATAAGATTTGGTTTGAAGCCAGTTCTAGTTAGTTGATCACCTTAAATTACAACTTAAAGCTTCATTGCTCCCTTTCTGACCCCTCTGGGAAATTCCCTTATTCTTTTAAGAGATGTATTTTTCAGGGAATGTCATAGAGATACAGGAGTCCTTGTATTAGAACAAGAGTCAGTTTGTTTCACAAGGGAAAATGTGTATTTTGTCACTTTTTTGAAATGTATTTTTCATTAAAACCCAAATATCCATGCATATCAAAAGTGAAATAAAGTTTGATGCTTGCATAGGCATAAAAATACCTGTTCTCCAAATTATAGGGCCTGTGCACTCCAATTTTGCTGCTGAGGTTGTTGAACATTTTAGGGAGTGTAGATTTAAATCCCCTTTATAGTTTTTGAACAGAAAAAAGCTTATCTGGAAAAAAAGAAGCAACGTGATTTTAAAAGTTTTAAAAAAGTGCTAGTTTGCATCTGAAAGGTTATGGGGATGTGTGTAAACTTCATTTTTATGGTCCTGTTAACTATTGTGGGGATGTGTGTCCTTGCAGTACCTGAATCATCCCATTTGCTTAGGGGAAGGACCTGGTTCTACCTACATTCTAGGTTTAACTATCAAATCTACCACTTTTTGTATAGCTCCATGTTCTCACACAATGAGAGTAACTTTGCTACATTCTTTGTACATTGCTTTAATAGACACAACCTTGTGAGCAATAACTATTTTTACAGAAATTTATAGATTAACAACATATGGGAATGACTAACCTCTGAAACTGCTCATCTACTTTCATTTCTGTTATACAGATAAAGTATCCAGGTACAAACTGGGGTCATGCTTGTCTGGCAATATTGATCTTGCTGTTGCTGATCATAACTGATGTCAGGTGTGTTTCTCTTCAAAATTAAGCAAAATCAAAACCATACCATTATACTTCAACCATTTTGAAAGTATCTCCTATGTAATCTTGTTGCCTTGTGTTGTCTAGCTGCTTCTGGAATCAGTACAAACAGAAACAAAGAAAGGCTTTAGTCTTCTCCATGTAAATTGAAATCAATACCAGGATTCTGAGTATGTCTGGTCATTTTTTTTGAGAATGGCAAGGACACAGAAGCCTGCATTCGGCCCTACTATGATTCTTAAGCCTTGGGCCTTGTTCTTATTGGCTACCTTAATAGTAGGCCTAGCTTTTTTCTCCATCCATCTATCCATACATCCACCCACCCATCTATCATCAATTCGTCATCTACTCATCCATTCAAGATAAGCTTACTATGAACAATTTCTCGTATATTTTCATTGAGTGCTTCCAAATAAAATGAATTAACATTACCATGATAACAAAGACGAAATATTTCCTGGACTTAATCATTGGCTCTTCCTATTTCTCATTTACAACATAGTTCAGATGACTGTATACTGATAAAGATAGCAATCAGAAAGGAAATTGCAATTACTAGGGAAGCTTAGGGCATCTGGGGGGAAACAATTACCTAGAGTTTATGTTGCTAAGACCGGGCAATGGGCAATAGTGAGCCTATGGCTAAGAAAGATCAACTAATTGGCAGTTTCATTGATATTCAAATGTGGACTGAGACAAACACATTAGATTGTTAAAGTAGTTCCCAAATGATCATGAATAAAATGAATACTATAATGTATAATGTGCTCAAAATAAACATATACTCTTTATTATTCTGTTTTTTCTTGTGATAGCTCAATGTCTTTAATTTAAATGTGATTGTTATTTCAATGGCTATTTCTAGCAACTTGGTAATTTTCTAAGATAATAATTCATTTTTACCAATAACAGTTCACAAAAGCAATATACATTAGAGTGGACTTTTATTGAATTTGAAGCATGTCTTTCTTATTACTGGATTTTAATAGCTGTATTTACTCTGAGATACCATACTTCCTGCTCAAAATTCACTTAAAAGGTGTTTAAGGAAGTATTTACCTGAATAGAAAGGAGCATAATAGTTTTTTCGTAGAATTAAAAGTACCTTTGAAACATGCATAAATATCAGATTTACTTTTTTTTATCAAACTGGGTTATAGAGAGAGCTAAGAAAGTTTCAGAATTAATTAAACTTAGATCTAGCCTCTAATTTACATATGCATATATGTAATGAACTATTTGTTTAATGCTCTCACAATGATTAGGTAAATGACCCATTTCTTGTAGTCTAAGGATGACACTAGTGACTGTTTTTTCCTTTTTTAAAACACCTTTGGACTTGAACACACATCTACGATATATGTTGGTGGGCTGTACAAGCAACCATAGCCTGCAGGACTCACATTTCTATTTCCCTGTACATTTTCAACAGAAGGGGATGGTGATCATGTTCCACCACCTTAGTTTATCTGAATTCATCTTTTCCCTGAGGCATACCTCGTAAAGGCTTTCCTATGTATCACCAACTGTGAGATTTAAGGTCTGTCCCTGTAAGCCAAGGCTCTTTCCTGGATACCTCATTTCTCTATCTTGTTTGAGATTAAGAAAGAACTTTTAAAAAATAATTTGAAATATTTTAAATAATGCTTGTAATAGAAGTCATTTCATGTGGCTAATTGAAAATAAGTTTATATCTGCCTAGTGTATTTGCACACTGAAGTGCTGTGAAGAAATGCAATAATCATTTACTGAGTGGAGGGTGGGGAAAGAGTTGTGGCCCTAATCAATCAAATTACCAGAACAGACAAAAGATAGTTAAATCAGGGGAGTTAACAGAAAGTGTGGTTGTCCCAAAATCCATGATGTTCTAGAGCAGTGGTCCCCAAGATTACTAATGATGCTACCCTTTAATACAGTTCCTTATGTTATGGTGACCCCCAACCATAAAACGATATTCATTGTTACTTCATAACTATAATTTTGCTACTGTTATGAATTGCAGCATAAACATCTGATATGCAGGCTATCTGAAATGCAGCCCCAGTAAACGGACCGTTTGACCCCCAAGACATCGTAGTGACCAACAGATTGAGACATGCTGTTCTAGATAAAGGTCAAGACTACCCGCAGCTTGTCCAGCAGCTGTATACACTGAGAGCAGCTCAGCAAGGAAACACATAATGGATTTCTCAGGTTGCTTCTGGGCTGATATAAGAAGGAATTGAATGATAGGAAATCAATATAATGGACAAACTGTTTCTTTTCTAACTTTGTTGATGGTTCATCAATAGAGACTAGACAAGAAAAATCATTAGATCAGGTCAGATTTATTTTGGCTAAGTCCACAAGTGAAGGAATGCCCAGGTGGCCAGCACGCGACTGTAAAAGAAGGTCATTTTCAGGTGAACTCCTCAGTAATGTGTATCTGTTCCTCTAAATCTAAACACGAGTCTGTTCAATATGTGTATTTCTGTGTATGTATCTGAGCAATGCCTTTAGCTTCCAGTTAAGCTTTTATTCTGGAACTCATTAGCTTGTATTCAGTGACATAGAGTTTCTTACAGCATCCAGATGTGCTGATCTGCAATGAACTTACTTTAACCCTTGTTAAAAAAAAAAGAAACACAATAGGTGGAATGTACTTGAATAGAATCAAAAAGCAAACAAAATTGGAAATGTTTTATATCATATTGAATGTCCAGACATCCACTGGTTTTCTTTTCATATTTTAATTTTTATTTTCTATATTTTACATACTAACCAGTTTCCCTTCCCCCCCTTTTTCCTGCCCCTCATCTTTCCCATCTACCCCCTCTGCATTCCCTCCTCGTCCACCTCCATTCAGAAATAAACAGGCCTCCCATGGGCTTGTGCAAAGCATGGTACATCAAGTTGACCCAGGACTGACTTCTTCCATTTGTGTCCAGGCAGGGCCAGGTAATCCAGCATGGAGAATAGGTTGCCAGAAGCCAAATTAGCACCAGGGAGAGATCCTGCTCTCATTGTTAAAAGCCTTGCTAAGAGACCAAGCTACATGATTGTCACACACATACAGAGGCACTAGGTTGGTTCCAATCAGGCTGTGGGGCTGTTGGTCCACCATCCATGAGCTCTTGAAATCTGAAGTCAGCTGCCTCTATGATTTTCTCCTTCATGACCTCCTGGTTGGTACAATCTTTCCTTCCTTTCTTCCTCATGATTCTCAGAGCTCAGTATAGTGCTTGTCTGTAGATCTCCAAAACATTTAAAGAACTCAAGAAGCTAAACATCAATATGCTAAATAATCCAAATTAAAATGGATTATTTTTAATACAGATCTAGGCACAGAGTTATCAAACGAAGAATCTCAAATGGATGAAATGCTCATCATCTTCAGTCATCATGGAAATGAAAATCAAAATGACTCTGTGATTCCACCATAGAGCTGTCAGGATGGCCAACATCAAAAACATTGATAACAGCTTATATTGGAGAGAATGTGGAGTAAGGGGAATAGTTCTCCACTGCTAGTGGCAATGAAACCTTCACGGCCACTTTACAAATTGGTAAGGCAGTATCTTAGAAAGTTGGGAATCAATCTACCTCAAGACACAGTTATACCAATTTTCAGCATATACCCAAAGGATGTGCAATCATACCACAAGGGCACTTGCTCAACTATGTTCGTAGCAGCATTATTCATAATAGTCAGAACCTAGGAACAACCTAGATGTACCTCAACTGTAGAATGGATAAGGGAAATGCAGTACATTGACACAATGGAGTACTACTCGGCTGTAAAAATGGATGACCTAATGAAATTTGTAGGCAAAGAGATGTAACTAGAAAAAAATTCTAGTGAGGTAACCCAGACCCAGAAAGACAGTCATGGTATGTACTCACTCATAGGTGGTTATTAGCTATAAAGTATAGGATAACTAACTTATAATCCACAACCCCAGAGAGGTTAGATAACAAGAGGGCCCAACTAGGTATGGATGCATAGATTTCCTTGGGAGGGGGAAGTAAAAAAAGATCTCCTGGGTGAACTGGATGTTTTGGGGAAATAGAGAATCTAAGCTAGAGGAAGCAGGTTGGGTGGGAAGGGTGTGGGAGGCAGGTTGCAGGTAGAATGGAATGGTAACAAAAGAGAGGTCTTAATGGGGGGCATTTAGGGTATAGAAATAAACCAGGTGCCAGAGAAACCCCCAGGAACCCACAAGGATGACTCCAACTAAGACTCCTAACAATGGTGAAGAATGTGCCTGAATGGCCATCTACTGTAAACAGATTGATGGTTTTCCTAATTGTCATCAAAGATACTCCATCCAGTCCACTGGATTTCCATATTTAACTTGAGGGTCACAGGATAGTAACGCTTTACTTTTCTTTTAGTTTTTAAAATATCCATGTATTTAGTTTCCTTTTAAGTGTATCTGTGCATCTGTGCCTGCATAGGCCAGGACAAAGCATCCAGTGTCCTGGAACTAGAGTTAAAGAAGATTATGGGCTGCCATGAGGGTGATGAGAATGGAACCTAGGCTCTCTGTAGAAGGAACAGTGCCTATGATTTCTTACCAATGCTTTGAGCTTGGCCTTTTAATAACTCATCGTATTTTGCGAAAACAAATAAGGAAGTTTAGTAATATATGATAAAAAACAGGCTTTCTCAATACAGATAATCAATATTATCTTTCCTAATTGTATCTAAAAGTAGAGACAGGTATTCCACCATCTAGCAATATGCTCAGCCCAGATACTTGTTCATTAAAACCAATCAAGTTGTCCCAATTTAGACTCTAATCTTTCACCAACCTATCCTTCCCTTTAACTCCTGTCCCCCACCTACAGTGTACAGCAACAGCCTGTTGCCTTTCCATTCTTCTTTGGATTTTATCTCATCAATTTACTCTCTGAAAAAATTCTCATAATTGATATATACCTTAATAGCTTACTAATAATTATTAATACATTTTCACCCCAAAATATTTCAGCAAGTGACAGCCTTAAACTTAACAAAGAAATTCCTACCTCAAGGTTCTAATAAAAACTCTTTTTAATTATTATAAATAAAAACCTGTAAGTTGCATTTAGAGTTACTTGAGCATCTCCACAAGTTTTGTGAATCAGATTAACCAAAAGCCTAGCTTCAACAGTGTTCAAGAGCACATGGTCTTAAAGTCTCACTTTCCCATTGATTCCCATGGCTGTATGCTGACAGAATTTAATAATCATCATCTGAAGCTGCCATCACCAAATAGCATGGGGTTGGTGAGTTGCACGCTGGAGATTTATTTTCTCATATTTACAACAAGAAAATCAAGATCAAGCTGCTCGTAGATCTGGTCTCATCAGAGGATTTTTCGTGCCAGACCCTTTCTCAGTACATGTAACCCTACTGCCACTCAACATAGCCAGCATTTTCTGATGAGGACATTACCAGCTTGGATTTGAGCCTACGCTTAAGACCTCCTTGGGTGTATTCACCTCTTTGAAGAGCCTGTCTTTGATTGTTTACTAGAATCTTAAAAATTCAGAGTGATGCAATTCAGCAGATGATCACTAAGGATCTGATAGAAACATGTTAAAAGAAGTAGAATATGATACATAACCGGATGGTCTAGAAGAAACAGCCTTTGTCATTTGTTACTTTTTAAGTCAATTAAAGTATTGATGTGTGCACATGCTTCTCCCCTCACCTATCCATGGCAGTTACTCCTCAAGAGAGGCCCTCACTCTCAGTATTTGGCTACTACTAGAAGATTCCTTTATGAAGAGACTTTCTCCCTTCCAGAAGGGAGCTCGATATGATCAGGAAGACACATACCCAACATTAGTATATCTTATTAGATATTTAACTTTGAAAGGGATGTTTATTTAGTCTACAAAATATTGATATGGGAGTCCCCTCTGTGTGTTGTGATTACCATTAATGAATAAAGAAACTGCCTTGGCTTGTTGATAGGGTAGAACTTAGGTAGGCAGAGAGAATTGAACTAAATGCTGGAAGAAAGAAGGGCATAGTCAGGGAGATGCCATTGAGCCGCCAGACACAGACACTGGGAATTTTTCCCAGTAAGCTATAGCTTCATGGCAATACACAGATTAATGGAGATGGGTTAAATAAAGATATAAAAGTTAGCCAATAACAAGTTAGAGCTAATGGGCCAAGCAATGATTTAATTAATACAGTTTCTGT
>LOJH01062707.1:376-10824 GCA_001685095.1 Ellobius talpinus
ACACACACAGAGAGAGAGAGAGAGAGAGAGAGAGAGAGAGAGAGAGAGAATACTGCATGATGTGCCATGATGTACATGTGGAATTTAGGCAAGTCTGTCATCTCTTTCTACCACACGAGTTCTAGGGATTGTTCTTTTTTTTCAGTCTTCGCTGCAAGCCCCTTTATCCACTGAACCATAATAATGTCCAGAGAAACTCATTTTGAATAGCAACTTTTACTGTGAATCTGTATTGACCTACTTTTAGGACATAATCTAAAGACCAAACAATTCAGCATGTTTAACTCAAAGTCCAAGCCCTCCAAACATGTGAATTCTCTTCCATATTCATGGTACAGTTAGTAATAAATCAAAGACACATCATCTCAACCACTAAAAACATGTATGCCTGGTAGGTGATGGTATAATGAATATAGGACACTTTGAACAAATACTGTTTGTTGGAATAATGGACATATGAAAGATATGAAGATGCCAGTGATACATGATGATAATGGGCAGGCATTATGAAGCAATCTTGGAGGTTTTCAGGAGTATTGTTTCCCATGGCTTTACCTCCACATGTCATCTTTCTTTTATCGCCAAAGGCCCAGTATGAATGGAAGGTTAACAACATGAGTTCCAGTGAATGCTTGGCGTTCAGGAGACAGTTGCTACTTTGGCAAGCATGGAGGTCTAAGTTGGTTCTAATGTCAGAGCCTTTTTGAGAAGAGTCTAATAACTACGCTTACAGTTTAGTATGCAGGACTTTCTTCTCTACATCTTCACTCATGTGGCACTCCCTCAAATCGATGGTAGCTTCTTTGGTGCTTGTTAAACCATAGCTTAGGGGGATAGGCATCCCATCAGCCTGAGCGTCAGTGTAAGGTTGAGGACCCTAGTCTCAGGGAGACATTTTGGCGGGCTTCTGTGGCCTGAGCCCTCTTTAATCTTACATGTCCCACAGATTTGAAACATGAGGGATCAGATTTTCTGACTCTTTAAGGAAATGCATTTCTGAACCCTGACATCCTCTTTCATTTCTGAGTATGTACAGTCTTGGAAATTCAGCTCTCACAGTTACTTGTTTAAATAAAAGTGATTATAAAAATAAAATTTATATTCACTTCAATCATTTCCTATAGAAAGATCAGTAGACTGTAGGTCTGCTTACCAAATGATGTCCTGTCTGATAGCTATTACCAAATACTTTCTACTATGACAGATTACACCATGAAGAAATGTCTGGGGATCTCCTCCAGTTTAGTGGAAACACGGGTTCTTCAGTCCATTGATGATCTGAATGCTGGGATAGACTATATGACTTGTTGGAGCAGTAGCATGCTAAAGTAGGTGACATAAGAAGCACTTCAAATTTGTGTTCCCTGGATATGTACCTTACAACACTATATGTCATATATGTGTGCATATATGTGTGTGTGTTATACATATGCTGTGGGTGTGGGGGTGGGTGTGCGCATGCACATGTGTGTGTGTGTGTTATATATTTTATAACACTCTTCTGGGCTACAGATAAAAAAATAGGAAAGGAGATAAAGCCATCCAGATCTAAAGATTCAAAAAGAGTTGAACTCAATCTTGAATGGTTGTCCCTCAGCCAACACCTAGATGTGAGAGTGAAAAACACCATAATTAAGGCCATGAAGTTCTGAGGTGATTTGGTATATAGCAAAGTTAACTGAAATACTCTACATTAATGTAGGTCTTTGTATTTACATTTTAACAGATATGTAGCTTATTATTAATTGTATTTCACTGTCCTAATATTAAACCAATATGACAAATTTTTGCTATGTTACAAGTTGAAAGTATGAGTTTAGTACTATCAAGTATAGGTTAGATGCTGTAATAAAGAAATCCCAGCAAATATGATGGTTCTTGTTTATTTAATAAGACGGGATAGATAGTTGAGGGTTGGTCTGTAATTTAAAAGTTTCATTGAAAGTAACCTTCATTTCATTAAGTTCTGCAGATAAAAGAGCATAAAGAATGTTTCATGTTGTTATAATTCATAACTAGATATTGTGCATGTAGTTTCTGTTATACTTTATTGTGTAGAATTTGTTTAGACAGGCATATCTAACTATAAAAAGAAGAAATATATATTAATTAAATATCTCTCCTCAAGAGGTTGTAGATACGATTTTGTTGATTAGATAGAAATCTCTGCTCTACCACATGTGACTCACTTCTACAGCAGGGGAATTTTTGACAAAGCACCCTTTGCTGCCTTACTTGGGAGTTTTCAAACTAGGAGCCATATTATCATTGCCGTCTCTGTTGTTTTGTATTCTCTTTTGCTAAGCCCTTCCTAACTCTAGACACACAACAATCACTTATTACAGATAATCATCACACCGAATATGAGAAATACACTTCTCACAAATAATTACATGAGAACAGGGTTTCAAGTCTTAAAATGTTACCTTATATGCCTATATACATTCAAGTCCATCTTAGCTAGTTGTAAGTGTATAAGAGAATTAACTACACACACACACACACACACACACACACACACCCCTACACACCGTGATATTGACAGTAGCAACCTTGTGTGAAAAAATAGAAGTCTTTTTGGGTAGTTTTCAAATTGGAGGTCATAAGACTTATATCCCCAAAACCAAATTTCAATAGTCAAAGGTAATCAATGCAATGAAAAAAAATTACTTAATTGAAACAATTCTTCTAATCCTTTAAAAATAACTACTTAATGGCTGACTACCATTTACATTTCAGTTATGTTTATTGCTATAACCTGATAGTTATATATTTAATAAACAAAACAAAATCCTGAGCCTAGTTACTGAAAAGTTGTTTCCAGGATTATACAGTGCTTGGCTTTTACTGATGACCAAGGCAAGTTAATAGCATATGGATCAAATCATCTGTGTATAAGAGCTTCTAATATAGAAAAATGACATGATATAGTAACATAATTTCTTTAGAAAGTCACAAGAAACAATAGGAATTATTAGATCTTCAGACTTTAAATGTGAAAAGTCCAAACCAAATACATTCTCTAGCCTTGTTCTTATTGTCACCCTTTGCTATAATTGCTCAACTTGTTTGTATGTTTGTAGTAATTTGAAACTCTTCTACACCCTCTCATAAATGAAGTAAAAATCAGAGACTCAGGGATTGATAAGGATAACATAAACCACCAACCATTCAAGGCAGGTTTTGATTTCTTTGCCTTCATTTATGAAAACTCAATTTGTCCATAGCACTTTCCTCTTAGAGGGAAGCTTATTACGACAGGAAGTTCTAGATAGAGGCTAAATCCTGAAACTGTCCCTTAACTGTCCTTACTTCTTACATAAGCGAGGAGAAGTAGGGATCTAATGTAACTATTTTATTGAGGCTTTTGGATTGTTTACTTCAGGATAAGGTTTACTTCAGGATAAGGTTGTTTACTTCAGGATTAACACAGCACATGACTCACTGAATTTTGTTGAACAGGATGCATCTGGAGCAGAGGAACGTCCAGAATCCCAGGCACTAAGGCTCCTGATGTGGAATTCCCCTCTGAATGCTATGAACACCACCAGTTAATAAAGAAACTGGCTTGGCCTGATAGGGCAGAGCAGAGCTAGGCTGGGAAAACTAAACTGAATGCTGGGAGAAAGGAGGCAGAGTCAAGGAGACGCCATGTACCTGGCCAGAGACAGATACTGGAACTTTACCTGGTAAACCACAGCCTCGGGGCTGTACACAGATTAAGAGAAATGGGCTAAATTAAGATGTAGGAGTTAACCAATAAGAAGCTCTCCTCTTCCAGCCACTCTTCCCTTTTCCTTCCACTACCTTCCTCTCCTCTCTCCTCCCCTTATCTCCTCTTCCCACTTTTTGTCTCCCCTCCTTCCCACTCTTCTTTTCTCCTTTCCTATTTACTCCCCCACTAACCTTTCATCTCACCCTGTCTGTCTCTCTGGATCTGTCTTCCTTACCAACCCACATCAAAGAAAAATATATTTACACCAGGCAGATTCTTAAGGGAGAATGAACAGTGGAGCCATTTATGTTCCTCGCAAGGAAACATTTTAAGAAGAGGAGCAGTGACCGTGAACTGAAACTGGAGCAAGTCGAATGGTGGGGAGAACAGTAATAGGCAAGCAGACAAAGGCTCATTTTATTATTGCGAGTTTTGTCACTTATTTTTCCTAGCTCTCTCCAGCGTGTGTGAATTGTTCAAACAGGAAGGAATTTCGCTTAAGCATGACATGGCTCCTAGCTATTCTCTTTCAAAATATCTCTCATTGTGTTTGGATGACACACAAGCCAATATTTAACGGTGTCATTTTTCTTTGGCTGGAGGGTCTAGCCAGGAGAACGCAGGAGTGGACATTTTCCTCTCTCCTCCATTTCTAAATCCAGAGCCTCCTGTTTTCTGTAGCAAATGCCTGACACCTCCAGCTCGTTACTCCTCCACACTTACTTTAACAAGCTATGATTCGGAGATTTTTTTTTCTTTTTGAAAAAAATGGAGACATCCAAAGAAAACGTGGATGAAATGGTCAATAATCAATTTTATGTTCAAGACAATTGTTTTCCCAGGGCAATAGTTGATTTTTCCCCATTAATTGGAAGATGAACCCAGTGATATGATCATGTTTTCATGTGTCAAACTACCAAGATAATTAAGAAAAATAATCCAAGAAAATGAAGCTTTGCTTGGAATACTGTGAAGTATTTTCTTTTATCGTACTCTATATTACTGGCCCCACTTTAAAAGTGAAGATATTAAATAACAATTGGAGACATAACAAGAGGACATAGAGCCAATTTTCAGTCCATGAAAGAAGAAATGGTCTTGTAAGATAGAAAGATTGGGCTATTGCCTTACCTCTGCTACTTTTAATCTGGAAAATCCTAGAGAAACCCAAGCCTGGATATTTGATACTTCACATTTAAGACAAACATATTAACTCTGAGCTGGTGTCAGGAGGGAGGGATAAATCAGATGTTCTGCTTAGTCTTTTCCATCCATAGTTGAACCAGGAGTATGGGGAGAGCAGTAAGGGGTCAGGGAAGAGGAAGATGAGCACAATCAGAAATTCATGTTTGAAAATGTCATTATCAAATCCATTATTTTGTAGCAATAATATATGTTAATCAAAATAGGATTCTGAATCTAAAAGCTGCCTAATGCTAAGAGACACAAGCGACCACTACTCTGTGTCTCCGTGGCAAGTGGTCTCAAAGCCCCAAAGGCTTCCTCCTTCTGCCAAGCCCCCTGTAGTTGGATGATGAAACATTCTTAAGACTAGCCATTGTAGACTGTATTCATTTGGCAAGATGGTGCAGATTTCTGTTCCTAGCAGGATGTGTATGTATCTTCACCTTCCCCAACTCTACCCCTAAGCACAACAGTGTCCACATAATATGCTTCTGCCAAGGAAACAGGGGCAGAAGTGGCTGAGTCCCTCAAGAACGTAATGAGTAATGAATAATGAGGGGCCCAATTTCAGGCTCAACAACCACTCATGTCTATTAAGGCCTGAGGGTTTTCTGAGGGTATAACTTTCAGTGTGAAAACCTGAGGTTTCTCAAGGAAACTGCCCAGATGTATTTACTTTTATTTTATTAATGAAAACTTTCCAAGATATAATGCTGTCCTCTGGCTGCTTGGGATCTCTTGCCAAATCTTTTATTTATTTGATTACATGTCACCTTACCAACCCCATGTCCTAGTTCCTTCTGGGAAAGATTGTGGCTGCAGGGAGGGTAGAGAGATGGCTCACAGGTCAAGAGCACCTCCTCCAAAGGATCAGAGTTAGCTTCTCAACACTCACTGCTAGCTGGTCATGATTGCCTCCAATTCCAATTTGTTTCTATCCTCCTTATGTATCTGCACATATATGAAATACTCTTACACATAAATAAAATAAATCTAAGAATTGTATAGAAAACAAATCAAATAAATTAATAATAATTCATATAAGGTTATCACTTTTTGACCTCATTGTAATTTAGCAGGCTCCTTCAAGGTCTTACTTCAAAGTAATATTTAGGTGGAAACATGTGAGTGAGATGTCTGAAGATTGGGAGAAAATATCCAGTCATCTTTATACCATGTATACCAACACTGTGCCATAAAAATAATTTTCAATTTGCATATAATAGATCCAGCTTCAAGTCTTCGACCTTGTAGCTCTGTGCCTTTAGAAAGCCACCTAATCATTCTGAGTTTAAAATAAAGTAAAAATGAAATGAAAACTTGTCACGAGCCACACCATTTTGGGCTACCGTACGTGAGCCACCATTTTGGGGTGACTTCTGTGGCCATCCTAGCTGTGGCAAGTTTTTACATTTCAGGGAAGGGGCATGAAGATTAGAAACACTAGTTAGGAAGAACAGAGATAAGAAGGAAACACAGAGACACAGGATAGTAACAGAAGGGTAACTTGGCAAATACTGAATGCTAAATTCCTTACTTCTGAGTTCTGAGTCCACCCATGTTTAATTTTTTGTACATTTTTATAACCCAGTACTAAGAAGGCAAAAAACTGCTTTAACATAATACAAAGGACAACCATAACAGTTACTTGTTTCAATACTTGAGACATTAAGCCATTAATTCCTAAGAAACCATTTAATGTCTGGGCAGTAAACACACCCTAGATCAAGTATCCTGTAGGCAATCACTCCCTATGTCAAACCTCCTGTTTCAAAAGAAGGAGCAGAAGTATGCTTGAATTCTCTGGCCTTTGGTCTGGGTGGCACAGATCTATCTACTTCTATGGGGCATCTTAATGTTCAAAACATCAATTAGCCACACCCTAGGTCTTGTTTTGTAGCTAAACTTGTTGTTAACAACTTTGAAAGAACAATAATTAGCTCAAACTCTGTGACATTCAGACAAGGAATAGGCTCACATTTTGGGATCTCCACAGAAACTACAACATTTCTAAAAATTCTGCACAATAGTAATGTTTGTATGAGCTGTAATCACAAAGGTTGACCATATAATTAAATAACATTCTACTCTTGTACTAAATTGTAAACCATCACCATTATTTTTTGGGCATCTCACATCCATAGGCTCTAAAGAAAAGATAAGCCAATGACACCTACCCCAGACCTACAAACAGGAACGCGAAGTTGACTTGCATCTAAGGAGGGCACTGTGGTTTGATTCTTAAATGTTCCTCCAAGGATCATGTGCTGAAAGCTTGGTGGCCAGTGTCACGTTCTATTAGATGGTGGAAACTTTAGGAACTAATGAAGGTTAGGTCACTAGGAATGTGACCTTAAATAGGACTTTAGGACCACAGAGTCCCACCCCTCTTTTTTCTTGGCTGCCTGGAAGTTGCAATTTTTGTTCTACCACATACTCCCTACCATGACGTTATGCTTCAACTATTCCTCCAAATGATCAGGCCCAATGATCACAGACTGAAATCTCTGAAGCAATGAGCCAAAATAATTCGTTTCCACTTTCAGTTATTTTCTCATTTTGTCACATGAGAGAGAAAAGAATAACTTGTCATCAATTTCAACCTCTGATATAGTAGCATGTACCTCTATATACAAAAGTATACCCGAGAGCTATTAAAGCCCAGAGTGTCACTTCATGGGGGAGGTCTCATTCCTGAGTAACTCCATGCTAAGTTGGAGGAGAATTTTGAAATATGACACATTAAAAAAAATTTTTCCACACCCAGATATCCCTGCCATTTGCCTCATGAGACAAATAGATGCAGGAGATTAGAGAAACAAAAGTAAGGTCAGAGCGTTTCCCTACTAATGGCGCCACTATCCTGAAAGTTTGCTAAGGGACACCTAAAAGTTACAGCTCCAGACAGGACAGTGTCCTTCCCTTGACTCAGGCGGGTTTCTATAAGTCCTAGGTCCAGTGGTAACAGACCTGAGGTGTCACTATATGGATAATACTCTGTCATCAATGTGTGGCTTCTCCAAGCCCCACTCAACCCCTTCCAAATAACCGGTTCTGAGAATGCTACTCGCCTACCAATTGTTTTTTCTTAATTAGAAAGAATCATTATTTCCTTTTGTTTATCGTAATGTTTCGTGTTGGTCATTACCTCAGCGGAGTGAATGCTGTTGTTAACTCTGGGGTCCTTACCTGTGATGAAAAATAAATTAGTCTTTCCAGACTCTGTGGAAGTCTGATTTAATGAAGGCTACTGAGCAGCTCAGAAACCAGAGTCTCCTGCCCTAGGCTTTACTGCAAGCTAAATGCAGCTGAGCGCTGGATAGCTTCCAAAGCACTGTTTTAAAGGCCTGGCGTCTCTCTCTTAGGCCTTTCCCAACATCTGTGACCATAACACATGTGAACAATCTGAGCCTTGCCAGTGTATTTCCTGACAGGAACAACACGTGTCAGTTTTATTGCTCATTCAGACTTGGGAATTGAATTGAATGTAACAAATGCTTATTCAACCACAATTTTGTGTTGCTTGTGCTGTAGAGAATAACACCTATTGTTATGAGCACAGAAAAACCTGAAATTTAAAAATTATTTCTAATTGTAATACCAACTATTAATTGTTACATCCTATACATCTAAAATTTTACATTAATTCATTGCTTCATAGCATTTAATTGGAGCAAAAAAATAGTTAAAGGAAACAACTATCTATTTTTCATTAAAATAAATACTGAGAGTCAAAGATAAAACTTGTCATAAGGGGAAGCAGCGATGATTTGGATCTAGTTTCACATCCAAAAGCAAATTCATCCACCTAATCCTTGAAAAAACTGGTGAGTACATGTTAGCTTCCAATCAGATCACAAAACTGATCTTCAAAAATGACAGATGTCAATCTGCTCTTTAGACTGTCCTCCTTTGAACAGCTGTTAGAATATAAACAAAGTCACACCCTACAAATATGTGGATTTCTGCCCAGGTAGCCCTGAGGTGTTTCAGGCAGGGAGCAGCCATTCCCCTTCTCCGACAAGTCACGTGGTTTTGAGACTGATGGAAGAGACCCCCCCAAAAAACCTCAGTAGGCTTTCATCCAAGTAGAAAAGCCCAGAAACCAGCCTGCTATGTAGTCTCGTTAGAGAACAGGGCTGCCTATCAACACAGGCTTTGAAAGTCGAGTCTCTTTCAATGCAGTAGGAAAACTTGACAGTTTGGAGAAAGGAGTGATTTCATCAGTTATACAAAAAAAATCCATTAAGAACAAGTCCAATCATCTGGCTCATTAATTTTATTTCAAGTTGTCACAAAGGCACATTTCTTTTCTGTTATCACACATTCCTACTGTGTATTTCTTGGTTACATACTCTGTGATAGGGCAATTATGATTCAGACATTTCCTGTTTGAGGAAAAAGATACTCAAATGGAATTAAATAATTAACACTGTAATAAAGTTACCGCTGTCTTTTTCCCTGGCTAAAGACCTAGGAAAGACTGGGAAATTCCAATTACTAGTTCCTTTCTAACAAAGGAGTTTGGTTGTGTCAGCATTATTTATTCAATAGTTAATCATCAAAATTCATTCTAAAAAAGAAAGCCCTCAAAGGACTGCTTTTGCTCTACGTTTTAAAACATAGGGCATACTTTGGTCTTAGCCTGAATGATCTCACTGTTTGAATCTCAGAATGAGAATTAAATTTCAACTTAAAACTGAGTGTGACTTCTTAAAAATTCTTTTTTTTTATTTTTTTTTCTGAGTAGCACATGCATCCGGATAGTCTGTGGTCATGCTTTTCTAAGGTGAAATTTGCCATTCAAGGCCCATATAAGTGGTAGGCATGACAAACACACACACACACACACACACAATTCAAAAGCAGAAGAAAGGAAACCTATCTCCTGCCTATTCTTGTTTTTATGTTGCCCAGCCTTTAAACAATGTCAGGAATGGATGGACAGCAGTAGCTGTGTATGCTAGGGCACAGAATCCAGGAACTAGGTGAGGAGCGCTAATGTTGGATCCATTCAAGTGTTACCTTTGCATGCATCCCAGTCCTCCAAGGGTTGCTAGCTCTATATTTGCTCAATGTAGTATGCAACATGCTTGATTTAGGACATGCACAAAGTGTGTGGTTTTAGATAAATAGCTTTCCCTGGATCTCCAGAATTTTAGGTATATATTGGATGCATTAAAATTCATTATTAAAGATTAAATAACGGCCCTATTGTCTGCAAGGTCCTTGGCTCAGGAACAGTCCCAGCTCCTACACTAAG
The DNA here is from genome assembly GCA_001685095.1 of Ellobius talpinus. Lineage (NCBI taxonomy): Eukaryota > Metazoa > Chordata > Mammalia > Rodentia > Cricetidae > Ellobius > Ellobius talpinus. Next base: position 10,540 of record LOJH01062707.1, read on the forward strand.
GCTATCCACCTAGAGGGGTGAGTGCCCTTTTGTCTGCAGTGTCCTTGGACTACCAGGCGTCCCTGTTTCTGTGCTGAAGTGTTCCATCCAGATGGGTGTGTGCCATCCCAGGGGCAGACTGTCCTGGAAGGGAGCACAGCCCTTCCCCCAGCTCCTGCTGCAGGGGCTTCCTTGTTACACAGGACCCTGCCTCCCCCAAACCTGCCCTATTGTCTGCAAGGTCCTTGGCCGAGGAACAGTCCCTGCTCCTGCACTAAGGCTATCCACCCAGAGGGGTGAGTGTCT
>LOJH01062708.1:0-10824 GCA_001685095.1 Ellobius talpinus
TATGAGTGAGTACATAGCATGTTTGTCTTTCTGGGTCTGGGTTACCTCACTCAGAATTTTTTTCTAGTTACGTATATTTGCCTGCAAATTTTATGAGGTCATTGATTTTTACAGCTGAATAATACTCCAGTGTGTAAATGTACCACATCTTCCTTATCTATTCGTAAGTTGAGGGGAATCTAGGTTGTCTCCAGGTTCTGTCTATTATGAATAATGTTATTATGAACATAGTTGAGCAAGTGTTCTTGTGGTATGATTGAGCATCCTTTGGGTATGTGATCAAGATTAGTATAACTGGGTCTTCAGGTAGATTGATTCCCACTTTTTTGAGAATTTGCCATATTGATTTTCAAAGTGGCTGTACAAGTTTGCACTCCCAGCAGCAGTGGAGGGGTGTTCCCCTTGCTCCACATTTTCTCCAGCATAAGCTGTCATTAGTGTTTTGATCTTAGCCATTCTGACAGGTGTAAGATGGTATCTCAGAGTGGATGCAGAATTTTGAGGAAACTACAACAGAAGCACTCTAAGAGGCAGATCACCTGGGTTACTTGTTTCTATTGGTGTCTGGTTCTTTTTTTCTGAAAGCACATAAACTTTTAAAGGGAACATATGTACCTGCATTTATACAGGTACAGAATGTGTGGTGTACACAAATCAGTTAAAGATATTCTTTTTGTTTTATGTTTGAGCAGGTAAAAGGCATCTGTCAATGGTATAAAGTTGTTTGGACTGCATACCAAACTGTAATGTAAATCTCTATTCATTCATATTAAAGGATGGTATGTAATATTAAGTTATGAGGTCTCTGTAGACAACAAGATTTACCATGTCTCATCTAGTCTCAGAGCTGTTCCCATGTCAAAGAATCAATTTATATATCAACTGTCTTGTAGTTTTTCTTTTCTTCCTTTTTTATGTTTGTAGCCAAGATTTTCATGAGGTCTCCCCCATCAAATCTAATTTCAATAAACTTTGAAGAAATCCATAACTTTTTTATTTCCTGTAGAAACAAAAGTACATCTCCCCTAACGCAACAAATTTTTTACTTCCATTTTGATGTTAAGGTATTCTTAAAGTATATGGGTTGGTTTCATTTAGCATTTTTCATAATCCAGTGTCTTTCAGTAGCTATTGTTTTTGTACATTAACATTTAAAAAATTCTAAGTCAACAAAACACAATACAGGATCCAGACACCCTGTTTATTTTGCATCCTTACAAGACTTATTCTTTTTATATTATTTTACATTTTACTCTTTCTTTAAGCACATTATTATCTTTAAACAATTTTTTATGACTATCTATACCTATTTTTTATTTAGCATCTAAGTACATTTTTAAAAACACTGTAGCCTGTTCAGAGGTTTGTTTGCCTGGTCCTGTCATTTTTATGGGTTTTGTTTGTTTGTTTGTTTGGTTGGTTGGTTTTGTTTGTTTGTTTGTTTTTTATGTCTGCAGCCTTCTCTGACCACATGAGCCAAATCTTAAACTGTTAGGCTACCACCATGAGGCTCTGCTTACCATATGACATATGACAGGCTGATGGTTGGTTCCACTGCCCTTACTTCCATGAGAGCTGTCTCATGTCAGCAGGTAGCAGCCCCTGAATCGCATTTACCCATCCAGCTCTGGAAACTTGTTGTGTCTGCCTGAAGCAGGAGTGTGTACCCAATGCTAGCTGCTCAAGTGCTCAGCTGTACAGCTGGACCTCTTGAAGAGCCATGCCTCTGTATGCCCAGCCTTCCCTAGAGACCACTTTCTCAGGCCCTACTGAATATCTGAGCCCACAGACATGTAGTAAGCTTTTTGGTCAGACTATCTTTGGATCACCAGCTCCCAAATAACAAACAGGAGACTTCTTACTAATTATGAAAGCTTGCCCTTAGCTTAGGCTCCTTCCCAGAAAGCTCTTATACCTTCTGCATTCTGCCATGTGGTTTTGCTAACCTCTCTTCCATCCTGTATGTCCACCTTGTTATATGTCTTGCTGGCATCTCATGCATGCCTAGATTTATCTCCTGAGTTCCAGTCTGCCCAGAAGTCCCACCTAACCTTGTCCTGGCTAGCTATTGGCATTCATCTCTTTGTTAAACCAATCAAATGTGCCTTGGCAAAGACACATCTTCACAGCCTAAACAAATATTCCATAACAAGTAGATTCATCTCAGTTATATGTTATAGTTTTGGCATCTGACCAATTTGATTTTTATCACATTATACTATACTACTTCTAATAAATAAAGCCAACAATAATGAAACTTTATGTATTGTATGTACGTCGATGCATTTGAACCTTGTTGCATTTTAAAATAAAATAGCCCAACACTAGCCCAGAGTGGAGTATAATAAAGGTTTATATATTTAGGAGTAGACTCACAGAAAAAAGCTGTGATCAGCAGTCCTCTACTTGAGTGGGGAACTGAAACTGAATCCAGCAGCCAAGAGACCCGCACATGCTTTTCATCTGCATTTATAGTACATGAGACCACGTCCAAAGTGGATCAGTATATTAAAGGCTATTGGCTGAAGGAATTCCACAGCAGAACCTGACTAAATAATCAAGTCTAAGAAACGATAATCATTTCAAAAATGTTGGCGATTTTTTTTTCCAAAGCCAGCTTTTATTAGTGAGTTTGATTCACTTTTCCTATCTCATCTTTGGAGACAAAAGATATTGACAGAAGTAGCTGTTAGACCTTCACCATGTCATTCTTTTGTCCCACCCTCTTAGATAGCAGGAACCAGGTCGTGATTTAGAATCATGGAGGAACTACCTGATGCATGCAGCTAATGTTTTCATTGTGAACATGATTGCTTTGATTCTTGTGGGCACGGCTTCTACTTCCTACCTCCTTTGATGTACGAAACAGTTCATTTCTTTACATTTCCTCCCCCATTTCAGGCTGCATTTTTATAAACAGACAGGAGAAAGTCTAGGGTTGCTTAGGAGCCTTTTTAGTTGAGAGCCCCCAAGTTGGGTCTTTGTAGAGTTTTGTAATCTCATGTTAAAATTCTCCTCTGTGTGTACATCCTAAAGTAGGAGTGGTAATAAAAAGCAGAGCCTCTAGCGCAGGGGTTCTCAGCCTTCCTGATGCTCTGACCCTTCAGTTGACTTCCTCACGTTGTGCTGTCCCCATCTGCAAAATTATTATGTCGCTGCTTCAGAACTTTTACTGTGTTACTGTTCTGAATTGTAACGGAAGTAAATATCCGATAATGGAGGATATCTGGTATGTGACCCCCCAAAGGGGTTGTGACCCACAGGTTGAGAAACACTAACCTAGAGCTTGCCTCTGGAGAAGAGATTTCACACAGTGCCAGCAACTTGTCAGGACACCTTTCAAGAGTGACTGGAAACAATGGCCATGACAAGGCCACACCTTGACCTGGACTGCTTGATCATGCGTGTCTCTGGTGTTCTATTTAAACCTTGTGTCATGATCCCCCAAATGGACTGGAGGGTGTCAGTTGGTCACTAGGCTTATTTGTACCTGTTTCCAACATTGAATGAATCTCGTTTTCCTTTTCCTCACTATTATTTGCTCATTAATTGTCCTGTTGAGGAAAGGTGGCCGAACCTGCCTTATTAGTGCTGCCATAAATACCCTGGGGGATATTTATTTGAAGGTCATCTAGGCCTTAAGCCTGGCTTGTTGCTCTTTTGGCTCCACTGACAATCTTCACAGCAAGTGTTAGTAATTGTACTAGAATTCTTGATTCTTAGCTTGTGAGAAGTTTCAACCAGGTTCTTCTTCCCATGGCCCATAATTTTCCCTGTCTACCTCAAACCGATGGCTGAGTTTTCAAATTGATGGATGTCAACACATAAGAATAAAAGGATTACTTTCCCCAGTGTGGGTAGATAGAAGAATATTCAGTTTTGGTTTTTTTTTGTTGTTGTTGTTATTTTTCATGGAAATTCAGATGTATCTCATCGCCTTTGTTCTGTGAGCTAATAAATGAATCTCTTGAATCCTGGACATTTTAAATGATTCCAATATGGAATTTTCTCTTTGTTCTACAACTCTGTGAAAGTGGGTTGTTTGGGTATCATATTTACACTCCAGAGAGTGACAGATCCATCTCTACACAAAACATGGCGCTAGGTCAGCGTGTGGTCATGTCTCTAAGCCACAAATCCTGTGGTTTTCTACCATAGCTACATGATTTGTAGAAAAAGATAAGGACTCAAAATCGGTGCTTCTATGTGTGGTTCTGAGATCTGAGCACCAACTGAAAGCTGCAATGTCAGGCATCTCAACCTTGGCGTTTATGAGCCTGATCATAGAGGTTGGTTTTGTCAACAGCACCGTTCAAACTAATTTCAGACATCTTTCCCTTCCTTCCTGGTTCTGTTTGTTTTTGCCTAGGTTTGCTCACTTGATCCCTCTGCCTCTCTGTTAAGGTGAAATACACAGATGAATTGTCTCTCTCAGCTGAGGGGGGAGTAAAATGAGACGCGGAAAGTCAAGTAAAATAGAACAAGAGGACAATGAGGCAGAAAACCTTTTTCCTATTATCTGCACTTGAATGGAGTCTGCTTTTGTGATAAAACCAACTCTGAATAGCTTCCTTAACTCCTGGTAAACAATAATGAAAGATAATTTTAGTGAAAGAACCTCTTTGAAAAATTCTGTGTTGATGTCTAAGAGGAGTCACAAGCAAGGAACAGTACAGCTGTTGTGGGAAATGAGTTTGATGAGCCGTCCTTTATTCTCACCAATCCTGACTTAGCTTCTGACAGGCACTGAAAACAAGTGCACGCCATGTTTAAACAGCACAGCGGATGCTTATCATAAATCAGTGAACAACAAAAAATAAAAATCCCACCCTCAGAGACACACTGTGAGCTACAAAGTGATGTAAGAGTCCATGTTATAATATTGCCGTCCTGTAAAAAACTGGAGCAGGACGCAGGAACTGTATGCACTAGAATTTATAGTGCTATTTAAAATAGGGTGGTGGGTGGACCTTGGTGAGTAAGTGATGGATACTTAAAGAAGGTGAGGTGATTAACCAGAGTGGAAGAAGCGTGAAAGCCTGGGGCAAGTATGTTTACAGACTTGAAGACTATTGAGGAGGTTGATGTGAGAAGGGGACTAAGATAGTGAGTGAGAACCACCCATGTCTGACATTAGAAGGCATTGCATGGATTGGGGCTAGAACTAACTCTCCCTGGGAGCCATGTTCCTTCTGAGGCAAGAACACTGACGAGAACAATGAGGAAAAAGGAAACGTGGGGTCAGTCTATAGAATACTTCAGTTAATGAATTCTTAATCTTTTCTACGATAGTCTAGATACTGCTGATAAAACTTACGTCTAACATGCTGTGAATTCTGAATAGGTAACCTTACATCAGCTTTAAGACATGGAGAGACTTAGAATTCCTTGTCCAGCCTGGCAGTTCCAGAAGAGACACCAATATAGGAAGGGTTCCAGTATAATGTTATTCTAGCATCCTGACCCGGAAAGTATGGATTCTCCTGTCCTGCCTGACCCAAAGGTGCCACTGTGGTATGTGCCAGCTGCAGGAACAAGTGGGTGGTTTAATAGCAAATTTTACTCTCTACAGACTTTAATAACCAAAACCCTGGTAGCATTTCATCTGTTGTTTATGGGGCACAAACTAGCTGTAAAAGTATCCTCGACACCACTAGCAAAATTGCTTAATCTTAAATGACGTAGAGGCCCGTGGTAGAAAACGGAACTAGAAATTGTAAATAGCAGTACTGAAAATACAATACCATGTGCAAGAAGTGTATGAAGTACATGCCACAGGAATTCAATTCTGCACAGCCAAACTAAAAGGGGTATTTAGATGAGGCAGCATCAGAGTTCTGCATTAGGTGAGTGGAGACAAATATGATTCAAGATGTGGGGGTTTCAATGAGAAATGTCCCCCAGGCTCAGATATTTGAATACTTTTCTACAGGTGGTGTTGACGCTTTCTAGGTTGCTGAAGGAAGTTAGTGCTTGTGGGTGGGCTTTGCGCGGTCTAGCTTCACCCCATTTCCTGTTTGTTTGTTCTTTCTGCTTCATGCTGTGCTTGAAAATGTGGTCTCTCAGCCTCCTGTACTGGTCGACATGCCCGCCTTTGCTGGTACATGATTGGAATTGGTTGAAACTTGTCCATTTGTTAGAACATGGGCTAGTTAGATACTAGTTTATGCATAGAATCAAAATGCAAAACAACCTCAGGTTCAGTGGATTTCTGATTATTTAATTTCATAGACAGGTAAGAGGCCACACAACCCCTTAAATTGATTAAAATCTCATGGCCAATAAAATGCCTATTGTCCTAGGCTAACAAGGGGGAAGTGCAGAGTCCATAAGGTCAGTTGAGGTGTGTTCAACTGCTAACCCAAGATCCTGGGACAGAAGGTTCAACTTCCCTGACCTGCTTTATGCTGCCCACCTTAATGAAGAGCAGGATTTGTGGAACCTCAGGATGCCACAGACTCCTGCTAAAGCCACTTTCTGCCAGAACTTTTTTTTATACAGACCATACTTTGTCATGTGTTAAACCATAATCTTTATTTTCAAATATTTTAAACCATATCATCTATAGGAAATGGAAAAGAGATACAGAATAACAATCTCTGCAATAGAGAATACACAGAATAAGGGTCCAGACTGTGGAGTACCCTGCTGACCTTTTTCAGTCTTTCATCATCAAAGAGAACGTGAAGTAGACAGAGAAGTTGAGGTACTTTGAAGAGAAAAAATATGAGTAGTTTAAAGGAAGACCGGAAAGAAAATCAGAGAAGAAGGGGCGGGTCAGAGGAGCAGGTAGTGGGTAAGCTGGGCCACTTGAACCAATCAAAGTACAGAGAGAAAATCCATAGGAAGCCGTGGATCAGGGGGTGGTGGGAGGAAGACTAGGTGGAGATTCTCAGTGTAAAAGGAGAGCAAGGGACGCGGCACTTCTCAACAACAGATTTCACTCAGGTGCACTTGTTCTGCAAGCCTAGAGTGGGTGGCAGAGAGAACCTGTGCCTCTCTTTGAGTGACTCCTGAGTTTAGACAAGGTGCTGAGACAAAGCAAGCATTACTGCTCTCACAGTGTCCACCCAACACTTTCCATCGTACATTTGCTTCTCTTTTCTCAACTACTTTAAAAGCTGCCTCATCTAATTCTTTGCCAGGCCCTTTTCTGACACTTCTGGCTGATTCTTTTGTCCCAGACCTGGGGACAGTCCAATTTAGGATTATTTACTCATGTGATGGGAAAAGCAGTCAGACACATAAAGATCTCCTTGGTACAGAGTCCTTGTTTTCTGTGTCTTTCTGTACACACAAATAGCCCGAGTCTTCAGCTTCATGTTCTAAAGACTGAGTACTTAAAGGACTTATTCATGGTGTCTACACAGAGCGAGATGGGTTTCAGATGAGACTTCAGGTTCCTCTTTCTCAGGGGACCTCAGGCCCAGCTGTGGTCCCTTCCCTTGGCCAGATGACTGTTGAAGTCCTTCTGAGGATCAGAATGAGCAGGTCCTGCCCACAGCAGGCTTGGCCTGACTTCCTCAGCAGCAAGGTGACAGTGATGAGTGTTTGTTAGGATCCAGCATAGAAGGACATTTGAAAGTGCTTTGCCCAGTGAAGACCTCCTCCCAAGCTACCAAGGCTCACACTGTGTATCTGCAAAGCCTAGAATTCTCCAGATTGCAGAGTGAGCCTCTGGGCTGACTTTCTGACCCTATGGTCCCTGCTTAGCCAGAAATATTTACCTTTTGTTACAGTTTAGTGGATGATTTCTACTAAAAAGGGTTTCATAACCCTTAAAAACTAGTTGTACATCACAAATTATTTTCTTCTGTATTTTCTCTGTAGTATTTCCATAGGCAAGTCAATCCCGCCAGTCACTATTACACTATTTTAATTAATCTATTATCATCATCATCATCATTATTTATTTGTGTGTGTGCTGTAGGAATTCCTACCTCTAGTAGCCTTTAAGTTACCCACCCACTTGGGCGTGGCCTCTTATGCTGATGTAAAGCCTGCATCCACCTCTTTTCTGGCTGTGGATTTTGGCTGTTGTTCCCCGTTCCAGCAGAGGATTGTGATGGGTGAGTCTACCTCTAAATAAATAACCCTCTATTATAATTAATTCTGATCTAGTATGGGCTTTCTTTTAAATGTCCTTCTTCGTGTGTGTGTTATCAGCTTGTACATGCATGACACGGTGTGTATGTAGATATCCAAGAACAACTTTTGTTTTGTAGTTCTGCCGGGAGTCTACCCATCTTCCCTGTCAGGGACTAAATACATTGCATTCTCCCCAACTTCTTGATTTGAGTACTCGGTCCGCATCTGGAGATGCTGTTTGGGGACAGTATGAGAACTGCAGGAGATGAGAGCTAGCAGGAGGAAACTGGTCCCCTGGGGATGGCCTTTAGTGGCATGCTACCTCTGTTGCTTCCAGTCCCACCGTCTGCTTCCTCCCAACTTGCCATCCCCACAATGGTGCCTGAACCCTCTGAAACTGTGAGTTAAAGTACAGCACCTCCCCAACCTTATATTGTTCAAAGCAACAAAATTTGATACATTCTCCTACCTAGACCAAGCCCTGTCACAATTCATGATTTGATTTTGGAGATCCTTCCCATTCTCTCAACCCTTCCCTTACTGCCTTCTTTATCTGGTCACGCACACGAGAGTATCAGCGGGTTAGTAAGCACCTCCCCTGATAGCAGGGCTTTTAAAAAGGCAGCTTAGTCGGCTACACCAGCACTTAACCCATGGAGGTCAAAGAGATGGTTCAGCAGCTAAGAGCACTGACTGCTCTTCCAGAAGACCCAGGTACCATCCCTAATACCTGTAAGTCAATCTTACAACCATATTTAACTCCATTCCCAGGGGATCAAAGGCCCTCTTCTGGTCTTTGGAGACACTGCACACAGATGGCGTGCATGCGTACTTGTAAACAAAACACCTATATGCACAGAATAATAAAATATAAAATTGTAAAAATTGACACAAGGGATAGATGTAGACGTGGAGACACCAGCAGTAGGCCAGTGACAGAGACGGAGGCGTCACGCCAGTCCAGCAATTGCTTCTTGACTCAAGCTGCTGGTCGAGCCTGTCTCTGATACCAATTCCTTTGTGACAGACAACTCTTTTCGCATCTTCAGTTACACCTCCAGACCTTTCTTCTACAAAGTGCCCTAGCCCTTCTTGTGGGGGAAGCGGGTTGCCAGGACGCCCTCCCTTCCTGTCTCCTTGAATTGCTCCAGGCTACAGATTGTGAGCTGTAGCTGCTGGATGCATGAAATGAAGTGGCAGCCGAAAAAGGGATGGCTTGATTGTTACTCTGATGAGGGTGCAATTTTTATAATGCATGGAGCTGCAACCAGCATTTGAAGTTACATGACCTTCTGTCCAATGCATAGGACAATATAATTAACTTGTTTAACAGCCTGGCTTCCTCTGAAAAAGATTTAAAACTCTGGTCGAGGGATGTATTTATAGTCCTTGGAATAGACAGTTGTTATTTTCTGTGAGAATTGCAGGCATCTTTATGTTTATTTTAAGCTGTCTATTCTATGAATCCATAATTCTTTAAGTATTAGTTATGGCTTATCTGGGACTTAAGAAGAGGAAAGAGGCTAGCACTCAAAAGCGTGTTAAATAATGTACGGTATAAGATCCAGCAGGGGAAAGAAATTGCAAAGCTGAAGAATTCAATTTAGTTTTCAACTCCCTCTGGGCTATGTAACCTCTCAGAGCCTGTGAGGAATACTTCCGAATTCCTGCAGGGTTGAACCAGAATTCTTCTTATCAACATTGTTAGAATTAAGTGGGGATGTGGTCCCCAGGATTCCATAGACTGCTCATGGCTGTGCCGTAGTTTCTCCCCCCCAGGAAATATCTTCTTGATCCATCTTGAAATGAATGCTCTCAACCAGTCAGCGAACCCCAAAGAAGCCACTTTACCTCTGTCTAGTCTAATAGAGCCTCGTTGACCCATTATCCATTAGCATTGGAGCTTAAAATTTTTTGAACTCATTTAAAACCTTTCTGTACAAACTTCCTCCAAAGAAGCCTCAAATGACCTGGATGCTGACGTCACATGCTGACTTTAGTTGGTTATCTGGGAAACTCCCAGCACAGCAAATTGAGGACAAATAAGAAATTCTTCCCGACAGTGGTCTGGAAAGCGAGGAGAAACTGTTCCACCCCTGGGGTTGGCACAGCAATTTGGCATCTGCCCTCCATGCCTAGTGAAGTTGCGCTGTCTCTGAAAGATGCCTAATGATGTGCCCAAAGTAGAACACAGCCCTCTGCTCCCTGGTTAACGTGGCTCCATACAGGAACTAGAAATCTTTTCAAAGCAATGGTAACTCCTCACTCACAAGCAAAAACCCATGACCTACAATAAATAACCTACATTCCTGTCATAATTCTGTCACTGCTGTGTGAAGCACACAAAGTACGTTCATCTCCACTCCCTCCTCTCAAAGCAACTCATGAGGGTGGGTGTTTGACCTCTATGTCACAAAGGAGGTGTCCAAGAACACTATCAGAAGGTAAAGCTGAGTTTGCTACCAAAGTCTTCTTATTCTGATTTTCTGGTTTGTGCTACTTATTTTTTTTAGAGAAAATACTTTATTTTTTATTATTATTATCATTATTATTATTATTATTATCATCCCATCTTAGTTTAAGGTTTTATAATTAAACCATTTATTTATTTATTTAAAATTTTCACCTCCTCCCATTCTCCCATTTTCCTCCCACTCCCCCATTCCCCCTCCCCCTTGCTCTCCATTCCTAAGAGAAGTCAGGGTGCCCTGCCTTGTGGGAAGTCCAAGGCCCCCC
>LOJH01062709.1:0-10824 GCA_001685095.1 Ellobius talpinus
GAGAAATCTTATCTAGAAAACAAAACAAAACAAAAAACCCAAAAAACAAACAAAAGGGGAAAACTTTACGTTCTTTAGATATTCTGGCATCTACATCTTTGATTATTTGATGAGTTTATCTGAGATACAATGCTAGAAAGGTATGTGTTCATTTTAATGTCAAGCATTACCAAATTGTCCACCACAAGGTAGCACTAGTTGCTCTCAGGAGTGTCTCTTGCCTTACTTATGCAGGGAACTGCATTTCATCCTCACCTTAGCAGTACAAAAAAATAAGAATTGCAGTTCTGGGACTGGAGAGGTGGCTCAGAGGTGAAGTGCACTGGCTGCTCGTAGAGAGGAGTGGGGTTCATTTCCAAGCACCCACATGGTGGCTCAAAACCACCTCAGCTCAGGGGAATCTGACTCCCTCTTCTGGCCTCTGTGGGCACTGCATGCACATTGTGTACATACACAAATGCAGGCAAAATTTCCACACATACAATATAAATAATAAATAAATCTTTACAAAGTAAAAAAGGAGAAATTACAGTTCCATCTCCCTAAGCACATGCCTATCCTGACCCTTTATCAATACCCTTTATTTGTTAGGGTTAAGAGGGATCTTATTGTGTTAACTAAGAGCTCATTATAAACAAGGGTGAGCAAGTTTTACAGAATTTTGTTTTGTTTTTTGAGACAGGGTTTCTCTGTGTAGCCCTGGTTATCCTGGAACTAGCTCATGTAGACCGGGCTGGCCTCAAACTCACAGAAATCCACCTGCCTCTGCCACCCAAGTGCTGGGATTAAAGGCCTGCACCACCACCACCAGCTGACTTTTTTGCATATTTTAAAAAGATTTTATTAGCACATATTAATTATATATAATAATTTCAGTTTTCCATAGTCTTATTGGCTGTTAGTATGTCCTCTATGAAATATCCATTCATGTTCTTTGATCATTTGACCTCTGTTTCTTTTGTCTTTCAGTTATTGACAGTAGGGACTTTTTGCTTATAGACACTAACCTTCTAAATGTGCTAAAAGTATCTCTCTTCTAGCTTGTTAGACATTCTTAAACTTTGGGGCATCTTTTCTATTTGCTCGCCAACTTGTGGACCCTTGAAGGTCATGCTTCTCATCGACATCGAGCTGGCTTACATGAATACCAACCATGAGGACTTCATAGGCTTTGCCAAGTGAGTGCTCTGGGGCTGTGGAGTGACCCCTTGTGTGTGTGTGTGCACATATGCAATATATGTGCACGTATGTGTGCGTAATAAATTTTGTTAGCCTAGCCCTCTAAGTCCTGAGCCCCATGAGCAGTGGGGCTGGGCCTATTGAGAGTTCTGAGACTCCTTTCCTCTCCCTCACTAGTGCTCAGCAGAGGAGCAACCAGATGAGCAAGAAGAAGACTTCAGGGAACCAGGTGAGTGGCCCCAGTGCCCCAGTCTGAGGGACGGAGGGTGCCAGATGGACTTGGAGCTCTGAGGAAACCCCCTCACAAGGGGAAGGGTCCCAGGGGGGCCAGAGAGCCTGTCTGTCATCTGCCAGCCACAAGCTTCCCACTCTGCCTCAGTAATCCTCTCTCCTCTCTCCCCAATGCTTCTCGTGGTTGCTATGGTTACCTCTTTGCAGGATGAGATTCTGGTGAGTACCAGGACTGGGGATCTTGGCTTCTGCAGTGAGGGGAGGTGGAGTCTCATTGGTGATTGGGATCTGCACGTGGGCAGAGGGCACCCTGCGGCTTGAGCACCTTGCACATACAGCACACGCACATGAATTCCACACCTGCAGAGAAGGCCAAGCCGTGCCTTTCATAAGCCAAGCACCTGCTGCAGGCAGAGCTAGACTATGCGGGGATGAGTGGGCCCAGAGCTAGGGAGATGCTCTTTAAAAGTCCATGAGATGAATGTTGGGATGAGCGGATACAAGACAGGCACATTTCTAAGAAGCCAACGATGACCTCCAATGGACAGTTACATGATGATGAAAAATCACGGGCTCAGTCCCTCCTCACCTGGCTTCCTGCTCCATGCTTCAAATGTCTGCAGAAGCTGGGCAGTGGTGGCACATGCCTTAATCCCAGCACTTGGGAGGCAGAGGCTGGGAGTTTTCTGTGAGTTCGAGGCCAGCCTGGTCTACAGAACGAGCTCCAGGACAGGAACCAAACCTCAAAAGATAAAACAAAAGCAAGCAAACAAAAAATGTCTTCAGGAATGGCACTTGCTTGACCCCAGTTATAGGCATGAGCCCTGGAATCCTCAGCAGTTTACATAGTTTCCAAAGGCTATGGCTGGTTAAACATGTTTCCCAGTCAGGCTTGGGTCTTGGATATCCCAGATCCCAGGGCCCAGGGCCCAGAGTGTAGTAGGAGCTCAGAGAATGAAGGTGTGAAGGAACTGTATCTCAGGAAGGCTCAGTAGGTATGGGCCAGGCAAAGGGAAGAGAAGCAACTGCAGCGAGCACAAAGTTCCCAAGGTTAGGAATATATGTCAGAGTAGACCCTCAATGGATACTTGGAGCCGGGCGGTGGTGGCGCACGCCTTTAATCCCAGCACTCACGAGGGAGAGGCAGGCGGATCTCTGTGAGTTTGAGGCCAGCCTGGTCTACAAGAGCTAGTTCCAGCACAGACTCCAAAGCTACAGAAAAACCAAAAAAAAAAAAAAACCCAACCAAACAAAAAGACACTTGGAATTGCCTTATCCAAACAGCCAACAAACTCTGCTTGCACACTCTTAGCAATGGGGAACCCACCCTCTACCCTCTACCAAAGTAGCTCACACATCTCCAGCTGTTTGTTAGAAGGCTCTCTATTCCCAGCTGGCCTTTGCTTTCCTGTCTTCTATTCTGTCGGCTCGTGGTTCAAACCAGGGCAGGTCTGGCCCCCTTCTCTGACCAGTCATGCCTCAGAGAATCAGGGAGGGGGCTTTTGAATGCCTCTTCACTCACCCCATCCTCCATGGGGAAGTCTAGACCTTGCCCACCGACCTCCAGCCCCCTCCTGCTCCAGGTCATCCGGAAGGGGTGGCTGACCATCAACAATATCGGCATTATGAAAGGAGGCTCCAAGGAGTACTGGTTCGTGCTGACTGCTGAGAACCTGTCCTGGTACAAGGATGACGAGGTGAGTCCAGGGCCACTGGTGGTCAAGGGTCAGGCTCGGAACATCCCATAGGCTGACAGTGGGCTAGACCACACCCCAGAAGTCTGGAAAGACTTGTATGAGGGGGCAGGGTGGGATATACAGCCAGAGAGGTACCCTTTCATCCAGGCTGGAAGGAGAAGGTGGCAAGCCTAGAAGCACCCTGGAGTGGGTAGGCAGGGGTGCTGGGTGCTGCTTCCTGACATAGCAGCCCAGTGGCCTTCCTGTTTTCTCACTCCAGGGTGTGCCGCCTCCTCTGTGGCCCCTACAGGACCATGACACATACATGTCCAGCTGCCAGACACTCAGTTAACCCCTGCATTCAAGTACCCTCAGCCCCTGCCAACCGAGGCAAGCTGCTTGGGATACATCCAGGCTAAGGGACCAGTAGCGATGACAGGCTGCAGAACTACCCCCCAGAATAGCCCCCTACCTCCTAGGGCACCCAGAGCCCCCCCACTACCCTCCCGTTACTGGTTTCCTTTAAGAATGAGTCTCTTTGGCTTTCACATCTGGATTCCAGAGGTGACCAGCGAGAATGGGGGGGCAGACGGGGTGTTGTGGTAATGAACTCCAGCTGGCCCAGGAGTGGGGGGAAGGGACCCTCTTCCTCCTGAGTGGGCTGCTATAAGACAGTGCTCTCCATGGGGCAGTAGCATTTTAGAGTGGGGGACTGTGATTTGAGACACCATGCTCCCTCCTTGATCACTGTTATCCTCCAAGCCTGCCTTGGGACAGGGCCCTCCTCTCCACCTTGGGCGGGGTCCTCTGTCGTTACTGGCAGGGGCGCCAAGCCATCTGGACCTCATTACCCCAACCCTGTCCTCTCCTCGAGCCCAGGGGCCCCTGGAAGGGATGGAGTATGAGGTGGTGTAGGGCTGGGAGGTGGCTTCCTACCCTGTCATCCTGGCAGTCCCCCTAGACAGCCCCCATGGGTCTCATGTTCCCATATCTAAGGTCCCCTTAGACAGAGTTAGGGGGATGGTAGCCCTATATCTGGCTTCCCTGGGTGAGCCAAACTGAGAGGGGCTTATATATACCCAGGGTGGGTTTTTTGTTTTGTTTTAGTTTTAGTTTTGTGTATAGATTTGAGTTTAGTTGTGTGTGGAAGTGGAAACTGGCTGAGTAGTGTATTTGGAGAAGTGGGGCCTGCACGTGTGTGTGTGTGTGTGTGTGTGTGTGTGTGTAGGGGGTGTTGTGAGCGTGTTGGGGTATAAACACCTAGGTGTGAATTTGTGTGCTTGCATGTGACTTCATTGTCTGTGCTTGTGTGTCAGGGTGGGGGTGGGGGTGGGCTGGAAGAGGGAGACTGAGGGATATTTGAGAATATGTGTGTTTGGGAGGTGAGGATGGGGGAAGGGAACTTCCCATTGTGAGGCTGAGTGTCTGAGTGTGAGTGCATGCATTTGAGTGTGAATTTGTGTTTGTGTGCATGCCTGGGCATGGGTGTGCACAGATTATCCCTCTCAGTTCTGGCAGTGTGAGCGCTGAAGTGCATTGTCGGGATGGGAGTGCGTTTTTGCACTAGAATAGCTGGAGTTTGGGCTTGGGCAGGCGTTTGGTCCCCTCTGCCCAGTCGCACACCCTTTAGTCTTTGGGCTGGGGAAGCCTCTTCGCAGACAGGCAGTCACCCACATCACCAGCCCCGACGGACCCCCAACTTCTCTGTCTTCCTCCGCTGCCCTCCCCCATCACCACAACCTCCCATCGGTCCCGTAGTGGGATGGCGGTCCCGTAGCTCTGCACCTCCTCCCAGTCCACCCTGTGCCCCCCAGCTCCCTGACCCAAGTACAGGCTCTGGTTCTGGAAGACAGCGGGGTTGGTGCGGCTCTCCAGCGACGGTGCCGAGGGTCTAACCCAGCCCAGCCTAACCAATGTGCAGACTACTGTACAATTTGGGAGTCCTGAACAGGTAGTCTAAACACTGGGTAGACGGAGTGGAGGTATCCTCTGGTCCATCCAGGCGGCAGCATCTGTCCATCCGGTGGGAGCTTTGGTCCCATCCCCTGGAGATATGATGCCCCCAGCCCCAGCTCCCATGTCCCCCAGCCCCAGTCAGCCAGCCGTGGTCCCTCTCTGCTCCTGACTCCCCTTCTGCCTCCTTTGACGTGGCAGGGGCGAGCGGGAGCTGGGCTGGAAGGAGGGGCCTGGGGAGGGGGCCGGCAGGAAGGGAGGGCTAGGGGAGGAGGCCACTCCTACCTAGTGTCCAACCCTGAGCACAAGGCGGCTGTGGCGGGCCTCCCTAGATGGGTTCCAGATGTTCCCTGGCCGCGTGTGCAACTTCCTCCTCTCCTCCCCCAGCCGCCCTCTGGGGCTCCCGGCCACCCGCCTGGCATAAAGAGGGCTTTATGTGGCTGCATAGGCCAGGCGGGTGTGTGGGGCAGAGGGGTGGAGATGACGCCAGGGTGGGAAAGCAAGGTCCTCCTAAACCCAGCCCCCACCTGAGATCCTAGGCAGAGCTTATGGAGTCCTAAGTAGACCATCCCTCCTGCATAGGCCCCATGGTAATATTGGGTAGGTGGGCCAGTGGGATACAGGGAGCAAAAACTTCTCCTTCCTGGTGCCCCATCTGGGATGCCTCCTCCCAGGGTCCTCAAACCCTTCCCCTGGGACGCAGTGCCTACAGACACAAACACATCTGTCCACAGATTCCCATAACTTCTTCCACAAACAACACACCAACAGTCTAGCCCACTGCACAGACCATGTAAGACTATGGCTCCCAGTCTTACGTTCTATTCACAATCGCCACACACATCTAACAGCGACAAACATGTTTCCACATGGTCCCACGCATAGATGACCTATATCCTAGAAACACAAGCACACACAATGGTGATGGACTTGCTTGCTTGGCTTTGCAGCAACCGCACAACCACACACGTGCTCACAGACATACAATTTCCAGGCTTGCGCTGTGTGTCTGATTGGTAACACATGGATGGATGGATGGAGCGGAGCAGGGAGCGGACTGAACAGGCCCTTTGAAGCTTCTGGGGCTAGTGTATTCCCCCCCCATCTCTGTAGTCAGGAAATGAAGTCAGAGCAGTCTGGCTGGAGGCTGGAGCCTCATGTGAGCCCATCTCTGCCTGAGGCCCAACCTGGCCCATCTCCAGGACTTGCTTAGGGTAAGATGAAGGAGACACCCTCAGTCTCACTGCCTTTGCCAGCCCCTTAAGCTATGGCATATATACAGGGCTGCTAGGATTGGCTTGAAAGTCATGGTGTGATGTGTGCGTGTGCGTGTGCGTGTGTGTGTGTGTACACGCACACAAGTGCATGCACGTGTACCCAGATGGTCAGGGCTCCATGGTTAGGATTTACTGTATAGCACCACGTGCGGTGGGAAGGGTTAGAGCCCTGGGCTACTTTGGGTGTTCACAGTCCTGAGGTGCTCACCAACATGGAAAACTCTGAGGGATGGAGGCATAGCAGCGCCAGACTGACCCCTCGTTCCTCCCAACAGGAGAAAGAGAAGAAGTACATGCTGTCTGTGGACAATCTGAAGCTTCGTGACGTGGAGAAGGGCTTCATGTCAAGCAAGCATATTTTTGCCCTCTTCAATACAGAGCAGAGGTGCTTGCTTGCCCCCGGCTGAGCTTCTGAGACCCCAGACCCTGCAAGCCCCAAACCATGCCTGCTGTATAGAAAATGGGTACACAAATCCAGGGACCTGCCATCAGACAGCTACTAAGTTTCTGCTGAGTGCTAGGTCCACGTCTAGACATCATCTCCCCTTCCCCCCTCCCCTCTCCTTCCTCGTCCCCCCTCTTTTCACAGCCACCCACCTAGTGTTGACTTGGCACAGAACACTCTGCCAGGCACTAGAAACAAAAAGTCTAAGGGCCCAGTCTCCTCTGGGATGGTTTGGGATTAGACCTCACTTCTCCAGTTCCAAGCTGGCTCTGATATAGGTTGTTTCCTACTCAGAAATAAGAATCCCACCCGGGTGGTGGTGGCGCACGCCTTTAATCCCAGCACTCAGGAGGCAGAGGCAGGCAGATCTCTGTGAGTTCGAGGCCAGCCTGGTGTACAGAGTGAGTACCAGCACAGGCTCCAAAGCTACACAGATAAACCCTGTCTCGAAAAACAAAAACAATCAATCAAACAACAACAAAAACAAAAAGACTCACAAACAGCTGCTATTTGGAAGTCTCCAGAAAGCCAGGGAGTGTGCTGAAGAGGCCCGAGACCCAAGCCAGGGCTGCCCTGGCTGACTGTGCAGCCTTCCTTCTTTTGTTTTGAGATGGAGTGTCATTTAAGTAGTCCAGGCTGGCCTCACAGGGAATACTCTCCTGCCTCAGCCTCTTAAGTACAGGCTTTGTGTCATTGCCCCTCCCTACGTAGCTGAGGGCCAAACCCTGGGCCTTATGCTTGCTGGGCAAGTGCTTGACCACTGAGCTAAATCCCCAACCCCTCAAGTACAGGCTTTAGAGTTTGCCACAGTGCCTGGCTTCTGTCTCCTACACATTGGGCGACTTTTCCCCCTGAAGCATCCCAGTGGCCACAGCAGACAGGAAATCATTACCAACCTACCTCCAAAATGAGAACACTGAGGTTGGAAAGAGGAGGGGCCTTGCCTAGGGGGTCACAAGAAAACTAGGGATAGATACTAGGCATGAGAACCCTAAATCCCACGCGGGTCCCTATCCCCTGAGCAGGGTGGTGCTTTTCCTCATCTTCCCGCCCCCCTACCCCATCCTGCAGGAATGTCTACAAGGATTACCGGCAGCTGGAACTGGCCTGTGAGACGCAGGAGGAGGTGGACAGCTGGAAGGCTTCCTTCCTGAGGGCTGGCGTGTATCCTGAGCGTGTTGGGGTGAGCGATGGTGAAGGGGGAGGGGCCAGCTGCTTGTCCCTGGGGGTTCCAGGGCACCAGGCTTTGAGAGGTTCCCAGTCCGTATTTGGCTCACAAAGAACAAGCTACCGGCATGAGTTTGAAACAAAGCTCCCCGGTTTCCTCATTTTCCTCCAGTGGCGTTGTTTTATGTTTCCCCTTCCCTGCCAGAGGGCATCTCCGAACTTTTATACGCTGGTGGCTTCAAGTTCCCATCTCACATTACACCCCCCCCCGTCATGGCAGCAGTGTCTATGCGAACCAGGATATGAGTACACTCCACCAGGCTCACATAATCCCTCCCTTTCCCTCTCTTTGTCTTCTTCGAATGTGCTCCCTGGTGACGGCGGTGCTGGTGGCACTGATGGTGGCAATGCTGATGTGGCTTCTGTGCCTCTGATGTGGGTCTCCAGGACAAGGAGAAAGTAAGTTTGTCCTTCCCTGCTTCCTGCCAGGTTCCTGGAGCCTGACACCAATTCTGGCCAAGAGAGGGAACTTGAGATGTTCTTTTCCAAGGTAGAGATTGAGAAAGGGGGACAAAGTCTAGCCACTAGCATCAGAGTCAAGTCAAAACTGAGGCTGGGGTCCTGAGAGGCTCAGTGGGGAGCCCAGAGCCCCAGTTGTCTTCAGTGCCTCTGTGTGGCAGGCACCCTTGCAGGGGCCGAGGTTTAGTGACACCTGGAGTCTGACTGCACAGGCCCTGCACACTGATCCCTGTGTTCCCAATGCAGGCCAGTGAGACCGAGGAGAACGGCTCTGATAGCTTCATGCACTCCATGGACCCTCAGCTGGAGCGGCAGGTGGAGACCATTCGGAACCTGGTGGACTCGTACATGGCCATCGTTAACAAGACTGTGCGGGATCTTATGCCCAAGACCATCATGCACCTCATGATCAACAATGTATGTCTATAGTTGGGGGCGATGCAGGGGGTTCCGGAGGACCAGCTGAATTTTTTTATTATGTTATTTACATATGCACAGGGCAGGGGAACACATGCCATCTTTGTGTGTGTGTGTGTGTGTGTGTTGGTCATGGGACAGCTTGAGGGAGCTGGTTTCTCCTTCCAACATGTGGGTCTTAAGGATTGAACTCGGGTCATCAGGCATGGCAGCAAGCACCTTTATCCACTAAACTAGCCCATAACCCCCAAAACCTTAATTTTTATTTATTTATTCATTTTCATGGCAGGAATTTACTTTGTAGGTCTGGCTGGCCTTGAACTCAGAGGTTTGCCTGTCTTTGCCTCCCAAGTACTGGGATTAAAGGTGTTTAGCACTGTGCCTGCTTCCAAAACCCTTAGTTTTAATAGTATTTATTTTAAGCCCAAGATATCAAAAATAGTCTTGTTTTGATTTTTGAGATAGGGTCTTGCTGTGGAGCTTAGGCTGACCTCAAACTTGTGGATGATCTCTGCCTGGCTCTCTCTACTTCCTGATTGCTGAGGTGATAGGCATGTCCCACTAAACCTGGCTCCAATCTAGAAAATATTATTTAACAAGATATGTTACATACTATTTTCCCATTAAGCTTTTTGTAAACCCACTCCAGATGTTAGATATGCGGTGAAAATACGTCATATTAAATTGAATATGCAAAATAGATATGCATACCTAGGTTGACCCAAACATGCATGTTCTTCAGGAGGAGCCAGGAATCTTTGCTTTTTGAAACCTTAGGTATTGCTTTGAAACACACTTACAGGACCACCACAGCCTGTGGCTTAGTGAAAAAGCAGGGCCTCAGGAAAGCAGAAGCGGGTTTGAATGCTGCTGGCTGTGCCATGAATTCCCTGTGTGATTTTGAGCAGATGAACTACCAGCTCCGAGTCTGTTTCCAGATAGAGGTCAGAACAGAATGCTTAGGAAGTGTGGAGCAGCACAAAGCTGGGCACATGGCGGGTGTTCGGTAGATTTTTGGATAAGGAATCAGTGAGATTGGAGTAGGCTGCAATGATGTCAACAACTCACAAGATTGCCTCAGACTGGGGACTGTTTTGTTTTGTTTTGTTTTTGGCTTTTTGAGACAGGGTTTCTCTGTGTAGCCTGGCTGTCCTGGAACTCAATCTGTAGACCAGGCTGGCTGGCTGGCATCGAGCTCCACCTGCCTCTGCCTCCTGAATGCTAGATTAAAGGCATGCGCAGCCACCACCACCCCGCAATGCCTGGGGATTTTAAGTGGGAATTAACCCTCCACTACACACTGACAACTTTGTCTCAATCCAAGGACACATTATAATTATATATTTATTACTTTCTTCCTCAGGAACTCAGGACATTTTAAACTGTCTTTTCCCTTTTTTGGTACTGAGAAAGACTTAGTAGGCAGTCGTCCTAGTAAGTAGGACATTAGGCTCTGGGTCCCCTCCCACATCCCAGACCTAAGGCTTTCCTCTCTGGCCATATATTCTCGTCCAAGGAAAGGACATTAGATGAGGTTTTGAAGAGACCTGCGGGTTTAGGCACCAAGCAGAAGTTGGCATCTGAAATGCCAACCCCAGCTCCCAGTTCTACACCCAGTCCCAGCAGGTCTGGCCAGCGACAGGGTTCAAGCCTCCTTCCCTCTCTGCCCTCTCACAGACCAAGGAGTTTATCTTCTCCGAGCTGCTGGCCAACCTGTACTCTTGCGGGGACCAGAACACACTCATGGAAGAATCGGCCGAGCAGGCTCAGCGGCGCGACGAGATGCTGCGCATGTACCACGCACTGAAGGAGGCGCTCAGCATTATCGGCGACATCAACACGACCACCGTCAGCACGCCCATGCCCCCGCCCGTGGACGACTCCTGGCTGCAGGTGCAGAGCGTACCGGCCGGACGCAGGTACCAGGGCCGGCCCCCACGGCCCCAAAGCCCCCCAGCCC
>LOJH01062711.1:0-10824 GCA_001685095.1 Ellobius talpinus
ATTGGGAGGAGGGGAGGAGGTGGAAATTTTTTAATAATAATAAAAAAATGAAAAGAAACTCTTGCCAACTCTAACTCTCGAGTAAGGTTTTCAGTACCAAAATTCTTGCATGCAGTCTCCCAGGATGCATCCATGCAGGAAGAAGGTCACAGTAAATGTTTGCGTTTTATCTTGCATATACTCAGCCTTTCAAGGAACCAAGGAAGATAGTTTGCTTTGCAGAGAGACTATTCTATAACCTGACAAGAGTCAGAATTCCATATCACTTCCTGGTGTTCAGCCTTTAGCCCTTCCTGAAACAATTTAGGATATGCAGTGCTACAGCTTACTTCAATTCAGAATCAGGTGGTTCATATAAATAAATTACTAGTGGTAGTCTGGAGTTTGTACTGATTTTTTCCATTGCCTACTATCTGAAGGAAATAAGAGAAACATATGTTCCTAAGCCTATTGTTCAATATATTCACATAGTGAAGTTAAAATGTTTGGTTAGAAAATCAATATTGCTGTAGTAAGCATCACATATAGTAAAGCAGAAGAATTGTAGGAAGTTGTGAACTTACTTAAAATCAATGTGTATTCAAACCAGGGAGTAACAAAATAGATAAAACTACAACTTTAAATGGTAACCCAGGGAGAGTTAAGCAGCATCCTAGCTTTTGCCACTGCAGGAAGAATCAATGAAAAACACAAACAAACAATAAAAAGCAATACAATATTTGGGTTAGCATTAAGATTCATCTGCAGTAAATTTGAGGACAATGACTGGTATGCTGTATTGGCAACTATATTAAGAATTCTCTATGCAATGAACACAGTATCAAGCACAGAAAACAAATGAGAACATAGATTTAGAACTGCACCTGGCAGGAAGAACAGGATTTAAATGTAATATGGAAATATATTTTTCATTACAGTTGCTCCTCTCAAACTATTGTAAATAAGGCACATGAGATTGTCCCCAAAATTTAAACTTTAAAACAAACAAACCATGGTTTATAGAAAAATATTCTAAGTGTCTTGAGTTTATGTCTGTAACCAAGCAGAGTGGACAGCATACTTATTGTGGGTATATACAGTTTAACAAAGAATGGCAGCATACAACAAAAGAAATTACAGTGTTCATTAAAAACATAGGGGTCTATGGGCAGTGAATCCATATACTGTTGAAAGATGTGAGCAAAATGGGACATCTAAAATGTGCCTACCTGGAATCACATCTCAGTGGGTTCAGTTAATGATCTGCATGCTCCTTGATGCCCTGTGGTATTTGAAACTATTCAATCAGCTTGGTGGGACTTTAATGATTTCTTCTGCTGTAGTCTTTCTGTGTTGTGAGACGTGAAGAGAGGTAATGCAAGCCATCGTAAGTGCTAACATTATTAGAGAGACAATCTTTACTTAGAAGAGTGTGCAATACTTTATTTCAAGTCTCTTTTCCTTCCCCCGTGAAGATCTGACCATTATTAAATAATCATTATTAAATAATTTGCAAGGGATAGGTATATGTTTCAGTGAATAGAATGGTTGCTCTCCAAGCATTAGAACTGAGTTCCAGTGTTCAGAATCCAGGCAAACATGTAACCTCAACTTCAGCCACTAGCATCCAAACATACATGGACACACATGCAAACATGGCCCACACATTTGTGTTCATATACATATGAATGTACATAAATACACACATACAAATCCCACACATACAAATGTCAAGAAATTAATCTTTCCATCCTGTTAATGTCATTGTTCAATTTGTCCATAATATTTATCCATTTGATTCTTTAATTAACTGGTATCGTGGAGGATTTATTTTATTTTTATTCTACTCCTTTCCTTTTATTTCTTTGTTCTCTTTTCTTCCTAAGCTCCCTTCATCACAAATTTTAGCTCCTTTCTCAAGTGTGCAGCTCAGTGGTAGAGCAATTCCTTAGCTTTGTTGAGACCCTAGGTTCCAGACCTGGTGCAGAAGAGGAAAAGAGGAGGAATGGAAGGAAGAGGAACAGAAGGAGGAAGGGAAGGGGAGGAGGATGAGAGGAAGCAGGAGGAAGGGGCAGTAATAAAGATAAAAGTTATCCTTCATAGTCTTAGATGTCTGGCCCATTCTTGCTCATGTTGTTTGGGGATTGTTGGAGATTTTTTATTGATGGAAGAAGTTTGTCACAGGATACAGACTTTGACAATTAAACAGAGTCATTTCTTTCTCTGTTTCATGCCTTATTTTTGGGTAACGAGCACTCAGCTGTTCTGTTCTGGTTGGTCACTATGCCTACAGCCTAATGTCACAATTCCCTGCAATGATGGACCCTTTCCCTCTGGAACTGTAAGGTGACATAAACTCTTTCTTCTGTACGTTTCCTTGTTCATTGTGTTTTATTACAGCAATAAAAAGTAACAAATTAAAAACAAAACCAAGTTCTCTGTTCCTATATCACAATCCACTACATGGAAGATAATCCACTGGTGGAAAATTCTGAATAAGTGAAGACAGAATGTTGAAAATGCAGTTTGTGTAAAACAGATAATTTATATATTTAAATGTATTGCAATCACATTTATTTTGGAATGTAGTATTGCTCAGCCTAATATCAGTCAGTTTCCCCTAGTCAGAGAATTTTGTTTTATCATAATATAAGAACAAAAGAGAAGTCAAAAATTTCATTGACAGTCATCATACTGTGAAGCAAATTGTATCTGCAATATTTTTAGAACTAAAATTAAAAAAATGAAGAATTATTTTGCAATTTTGCTGATAACCATAATTTTAATGTAGCCCAAGAGTGTTGAGTCTTCTTCCAAAGAGTTTTGGTAACTAATATTCTGCTGATATGCGTACTTTGTCCCTTGTAGAATGTATTATCATCAAACCAGTAATGATAGTTTTCTATACAATGGTTGAACACAACTATGGAGTAGAATATGGTATTTTGACATATGAATACAAGGTATAATGATCAGATAAAGGTAATTGGAAAATTCACTTGAAGCAATGGGGTAAAATTATAGGTCATATGTTAAATAAGATAAACTGAGCAGAAAAAGACAAACACTTTGTCTTCTTCCTTAAATACAGATGCTAATATATTGCTCTTAGAGGACTGTTGTACAATAAACATAATCAGAAGCTGGGGAGGATGTGAAAAAGGGTCAAGAAGAGAGAGTTTGATAGGTACAGGAGTAAACCCAGTAAAAGGAATAACTTGCAACCCATAGGCTAAGGACATTTATATTGTGTAATCATTGACAAAATTCAAAAGGAATATATTTAGTGGTCCATGAAAGGGAGGTAAAATTGAAATATGAGTATCAATAAATAAATCTATTGTAATGTCACCATATTTTTATATGCTCTGACTAATTTTGTGTTACAGCAGGAGGTTTGAATGACAGCAGAAAATAGTCTTTGGTTTATAAATAATAAAATATTTATTGTGCTTAATAAATATTTATGGAAGTAATCTATTGACCCTTTTCTAAATTCTACCTACGGAAGGTAACTGTGGTAAGCAGTTCTAGAACTCAGGGTCACTTACAGTTCCTGATCATAAACACTTACAGAGATGTTGTGCAGTCTAGATAGTATACTATACAGTCTTGAGAAGACAGAAACAAGTACTGGTGACATAAACCCGTTAATACACCAAGACAAAAGAAGAAGAAATTATATTTTCTTTTTACATGATTTTTACTTGAGTTTGTATTGAAGTTCCTTAGTTCTCTGTGCACTTATTCATATATATCATATAGATATATTTTAATTTTTGCAATTTGGGTACTTTTGATGTTTGAAAGTAATAAATCTATCACTAAAATGTAAGTAGCATGGCTACAATTGGAGAGAATTCATTTTTTTCTCTATTTCCTCTTCTATTTTTCCTTTTCCTATTGAGTACTCAGTCTCTGACCTCAAATATGCTAGACAAACACTCTCCTCCTGTGCTATATCCACAGGCTTTGTTTTCCTTTTCATTTTGGGACAAGGTCTCACTAACTTCTATAGGAAGATTTAAATTTGTGATCTGTGTTTGTTAGGTTTTCTACCAGTGACATAAACTGAGCTGAGAAGAGGAAGCTTCAGTTGGTAGAGTCTCCATCAAATTGTCCTCTGAGCATGTTGTCAGACACATTTTCTTGATTAATGATTGATGTGCGAAGGCCTACCCCACTGTAGGACACACACACACACACACACACACACACACACACACACATAAGCAAAGGAAAACTAAAGCAACAACAAAAACAAAAACAAACAGACAGACAAGCAGAGCAAGACATGAGAGCAATCTAGTAAAAAGTCCTCTACATTCCTTGGATTAGTTCCTGCCTCCAGGTGCATGCCTTGGATTTCCTCAATGATGGGCTATGATTGATAAATATATACCAAATAAACTCTTCCCTAAAACTTGTTATTTATCATAGAAGCACAAAGCAAACTCAGACATGTGATCTTCCTTGCTGAGGTCTCCAAAGGAGATGGGATCACAGATCTATATCATCAAGTCCATCCCAAATACTCAGAATTTATTTTATTCTTTGTTTCTAATGAATCCAAGCCTGGAAAAATAACAAAATTAATTCAGCATTAATATCCTTTATGCAATGTTAATTTGCTTCTCTATGGCATTTTAACTCTCCATGCATTTCTCATATTATTTATATCTTAATTATAAATAATAAAATTTAATAAAAATAGTAAAGGACAGAATGATATATAGTGGCTTATTTAACAAATAATTTGAATGTTTAATAGCCATAAAGTTTGGGATTCAAAAATCACAATTTTATGTAAAAATATATACTTCCTAAACACAAACACATCTTTAATCATCTAACATTTTTGAAAAGAAATAAAAATAAACATTCTTTTTTTGCTGTTTCTGTTATTATATGACAATCTTATACTTGTATCTACTGAATTTTGGTCATTTTTCAACTTACTGTTCCTCTCTCAAACTTATATATCTCATCTTAGAATTCTTCCTTTCCCCAACTTGCCCCCTCATATGTTCATGTCTTATTTTTTGACCCTCTAATTATGATGGCGTACTTACATGACTATGCATGCATTTGTCTGAGTTTATAACAGGGATGTTCTAAACAGAGTTTAGAACAGGGATGACATACTAGTGACTACCTTCTTGCAGAAATGTCAACACTTATCCTAGCACACATTAACTGACACTAGTTCCTCAGGGATTGATGGAGGACTTGAGTCTTTATGTGAGTTCACACATATACATGAAGGTCTCATAGAGGCCAAAAGAGTAGAGTGTAGAATAGCCTAGAGTGGAGTTATAGGAGGTTATGAGCCACTTGATGTGACTTCTGCAAACCCAACTTAAGTCCTCTGTAAGAGCAGGAAGCAGTCTTAACCACTGAGCCATCTCTTTATTCCTATGGGTTGTTGTCTCAATTTTGTGAGTATCTTCACAAATGAAGTGAGTTAATGAGGACAGAGGGCAACATATGCAGACAACACAGTCCCCTTTCCTAATCTGTGTCTCCTCTTCTGTAATGTTTTCTGAACTCTGAAGGGAGATATAAGATATAAATTAGGTGTGCATCACTGAGCATTCAAAAGTATCTTATTCTCCACACTTTTATCTGTTCTGAAATTCTCTTTTAACTTCTGCCCACTACAAACATAGCTGCTCTGCTGGTGGCTGTCAGTCTCATCAGTTTACGCATGCAAATATAAGTATGCAGAAGACATTTGTCAATACATCCATTTAACAAAACAGTAAGTTATCCCCTAGTGTCCATGACCTCTCAAGTATGGGACCTTGACCATACTTATAGTACCAGTACCAGGCATGGGTTTCTTTTGAATGGACCTAAAATTCAATCAACAAGCTGTTGACAAACAATATAATATTCATATCACTCATGTACTATTAGACATATATTGCCAGGCAGGTAATTATTATAGTCTGTGGGTCTACAGCTGTGTAGTGGGCTACTTGACCAACATCTTGTGTGAAATTCTTCCATAATAGGTAATGGGACCTTTAAAAAAATAAATTAGGTCATTTGGAAAAATATTATTCTTCCATTCAGGGTGCCTCCATTAAAACATTTTTTAATTATGTTTTTAAATATACTTGCATAATACCATAGGTCTTTTTCTTAACTTCCCCCATCCCCAGTCTACCCATTCTAGTCTCATAACATAACATAACACTTGTTTTACTATCCTGTCTCTTAAATTCTTGCTTTACCTTCTTCTAATGAGCCTTTTCTAGCTTCCTGGCCTCCCAGGCATCCTAACTTAAACAAAATAATTTAAAAATATCAAGTAGGAGCCCCCATTTGTGAGAAAACACATCTTGTTTGCTTATCTGGGGTAGGTTACCTCCCTTAGGCTAATTTTTTTCAGTTTTATCAATTTCTCTGTAATTTAAATTGCATGTATGTGCCCCAATTTCATTATCCTTTCCTCAGCTGATGACTTTTACATTTCCTGGCTACTGTGAATAGGAAAGCAATGACCTGGGATGTATAACTATCTCTGTACTAGAATACAGAATCTTTGTGATTCCCAGGAGTGGTACATTTATGTATGGTTATAGAGCTACTTTGATCTTTTTAAGAAAATTGCACTCTGATCAATGCTAAATTGTTGAAAAACTAAAAATATTGCATTAATATCAAGAAAAAAAGACAAGGCATCCCCTTTCCTCCCTTCTATTTGATATAATTTTTGAGGTATTATATAAAATAATAAGTAAAAGGAAGGAAGAAAAAGGGATCCAAACAGGAAGAAGATATCAAAGTATCAGTATTTGCAGTTGGTGTGATTCTGTACATAAAATACCCTTATGACTTCACATGAAAGTTTGTTTTGCTGATAGGCATTTTCATTGAAGTGGAAGTTACAAAATTAACATCTACACATCAGTAATCTTTCTACATACCAATGACAAATATATCATGAAAAACAAGAGAAAAGCAAAAATATTCATAATAAAATTTTAATGCCTCAGTAAATACCTAACAAACATAATAAAGGACCTCTGTAATGAATATTTTAGAGTACTGAAGAAAAAGTTTGAGAAAAAAGTAGAAGACAGAAAGACTTCCAGGCTCATGAGTTTATAGGATTAACGGTATAGACAGTCATCCTACAGAAATCAATGTACAAATTAAAGCGATGCCAATCAAAATTCTAGTGCCAATGTTTATAGAACTAAAAAAATCTTAAATTTCATATGAAAATATAAAATATCCCAGACAGCCAAAATTCCAAGTTTTCCTAGGCACAAAGGCAGAGATAACAAAACCCAAAGGTTGGAATGTCTACCATATTCCTCCTAAAGTTACCTCCTTTTACATCCTGATAGATTTCTATCCTATCAGGTTACTGTCCTCACCTTATCTTCAATTTTAAGTTCAGGATCATTTCAGACTTGCTGTAGAGCTGATGCTTGCTTTGAACATCTGATCCCCCTGCCTCCGTAGTCTAAGTGTGAGAATTGCCAATGATCACAATCATGCTTAGTTGGCACATCCTCTCTTTCCCTTTCCTCTTCTTTTCCCTTCCCTACACCTCTATCTCGTGTGTGTGCATTTGTATTTAACTTGCCTTATAATATCCAAGCAAAATTTTGAAAAATTCTTTTTGGGATAATCTGAAATTTACCAATGTTTAATTATAGAAATGAAATAAATGAATTTTTAACTAGTAAAGACACAGTCTATTAATTTTGTAAAGACTCACAGGCCATTGTTCAAAAATGCCTGGTAATTTAAATCTTTGAGCAAAACATTCAATTACATAGGGTAACAACACATACATTACTGTGCACTTTGTAAATGATTTGTGGGTCTCAAAAGAGCAATGCAGTATAATACTACTATAGGAATTATCTATTTCATTCTGTTAGTTTTCCAATTAAATGTACATTTTATGCAATTAATGGCCAAATTAATCAATCCAAAGAGTAATCTTTTAAAAATGAAAATTGTCCTTTTTAGAACTCAAATTCATACACATTCTGAAAAGCAAGACAGATGAAAGAAGAAATGTTTTGTTTTATCCTTGTTGTCAATCTAAGGTAAAACCTAAGTGTTATAGAGAGTTTTAAACACATAATATGAGACAACCAAGTTAAAACAATCCACTGTAACCACAATTTATTATGTGGAAATATCTTTAGTATCTAACAAAGCCATCATTAATCTGACAGATTCCTGTTAACATCAGTGTCAAATTATGTTGTGGGTTTTTTGTTGTTGTTGTTGTTTTAAACTCTGCACAGCATCCACTACTGAGATAAAAGCTAAGGTCTTCAGACACTTTTGCCGCATAGCTAAGACAAGTACATCTTTTTTTTACCAATAGATAGTAAATATTTTATCCATTACAATTCATACAGTCCTACTTGTAACCACTCAGCTTCCCCTTTGCAATTCAAGAGAAAGTACAGAATATTTGCACAAATATAAATGTGTATTTGTCTTACCCAATTAAGTCTATGCTCAAAAATGTCAAATGAGGTCTGAGTCAGCATATATGGCAAAGTGCTTATAGCAAAAGTGTGTATCTCTGTAGAATCATTGCACTATTAAGCAAAAGAACTAAGAAATGGTATTCAGAATTAAGGTTAAGAATGACTTGAAAGTTATGTGAGACCTTTAATTTTCCTCATGCCGTATGCTTCCCTGTAAAAGTGGTAATTAGAATAGGAGCCTGTACTCCTAGTGTGGAAAACTGACCCAGGTTACAGATCAGGAAAAGCAGAACTTCTTAGCAAAGAACTGTGTTCCTCTCTTTTGGCCTCTCTAAGGGCTGAGTAAAAATATTATATACTTTGTTCCTCTAAGCTGCAATTCTTTTGTTACAGAAACAATGACATCGGGGAACATTCTTTCCAAAAACCTTAAAGGAAATAAAAAACACCAGCAAGCACCTTCAGTGGATAAATGAGCAAGAAAGCAACAGGAGAAGTTACTTCTAGGGGCTAAAACTGTAAGATGTATTTACGAAATTATGCCACTGAAAAGAACCTCCGTGTATCAAGGAATTCTAAAAGTAACACACATGCCTCACATGGAATGTCCTGCCTTCTAAGTAGTGGGTGTTGGGTAGAGTAAAAAGTTACCCACTTTGGAGCTGATAGTAAAAGGAATCTTCTAGGTAAATGCTGGCTTTGTTTAATATTGTAAATGATATTTCCACAAGACAAGCATGCCTAATAATGTGCAGAAACGGTGTTAAGAACTTAGAGTACTTAGAAGTAGAGATAGAAGGATCGTGGGTTAGAGTCTAGTCTGGTCTACATATTAAGGGTCTCTTGCAGAAAAGTCATTTAGAAAAATACATGCAGAAACTCAAAGTTTTTGCTTTGGGCTGATTCATCTCTCATGCTCAGAATAGCTGAGGGTGAAAGATTAGCAAGAAGTGTACATATCTCGAGTAGGCTCTGAGAAATACAAAACTAGAAAAGTTTTTTTTTCTTTGATTTCTTTTTCTTTCTACTTTACCTTTGCTCCCTTTTGAAGTTAGTTGATAAAGGAAATCTATGTCAAAGTAGTAACACACTCAAGGCACTAAAGAAACTGAATCCTCAAGCTATGCATGACAAAGAACACTGATGTCATCAATGCATTTTTAAAAATCATTTAACAAATAAGCACAAGTCACAACAAACAACAACAAAAAAGCACAGAGAAACAATAAACCTTGACGGTATTATGAAGACAGCATCCCAGTATACAATAGGCACGTGAAAATTTGCTCCATATTGTTAATTACTCAATAAATGCAAATTGAATCAAAATCATCATGAAATACCAACTCATCTCAAAAATGTCTATCACACGAAGACTAGAACACACAGGGGAAAAAACCCTTTCAAATTGTTGGTACAAATGTGAGTATAGTCATTATGAGAAACAATGTGGGAGTTTCTGAAAAGTTAAAAACAGAGCTACCAAATGATCTGACAATCCCAGTGCTATGTATACATCCAAAAGAAGAGTGCTCATTGTGTGGAGGAGACATCTGTACTCCCGTGTGCCTCAGGGTGCTATTCCCAATAGCTAAGAAATGGAAACAAGCCTAAGAAGTGGTGGTGCGCACCTCTAATCCCAGCACTCAGGTGGCAGAGGCAGACGAATCNTTGTGAGTTCAAGGCCAGACTGATCTACAAGAGCTAGTTCCAGCACAGGCTCCAACAACTATAGAGAAACAATGTCTCAGAAAAACAAAAATAAAAGAAATGGAAACAGCTGAAGTGTTTATCGTTAATGAATAAATAAGAAAATGTGGTACATGTATATGGTGGAATAGTATTCAGTCATTGTTACAAATAGAATCTTGTTATTTGTAGCAACTTGGCTGGAGCTGAAGATCATGATGCTCCAATGAGATAAATCACACAGAAAGAAAAGTACTAAGTGATTATCCTAGTGTGCAGCGTAAATAAAGTTGATTTTATAGACTCTCTAAGTTAGAAATTGAAGATAGAATGCTGGTGACCAGAGTTTGGTGAGAATGTCAGAAAATGTTGGGGTGAGGCAGAGCTTGATTAATGGATATCAAGTTTACTGAGCTTTGATTTGGAAGTTTGAGTATTCTCTTTCACAATGGAGGGACTAGTAATTACAACAATAGTGCACATGCAAAAATTGAAGAAAGGATTTTTCAAAACATGCTTATTACAATTAAACATAGAACAATGGATCCATGTATCAAAACATTGCTTAGGATAAAATAAATAGGTACAGTTATTATATGATGTGTTTATATTTTTCTTTTTTTCAAGCTTCTTTTTTATTTTTTTTATTTTTTTATTTTTTTTCAGACACTTTTTTTATTGTTAT
>LOJH01062712.1:0-10823 GCA_001685095.1 Ellobius talpinus
GGAGATGGAGAGAGACAGACAGACATGGGGGTGGGGAAGGGGAGAGAGAGACAGGGAGGGAGGAAGGGAGAGAGGGAGGGAGGGAGAGAGAGAGGGAGGAAGGGAGGGAGGGAGAGAGAAAGAGAGGACGAGAGAGAGAGAGAGAGAGAGAGAGAGAGAGCACAGAATGTCACTTGCTGCCTGAAGACATAAATACTCTCCATTCATGGCTCTGATGGACACAGCACCTGCATCCTAGCTCTCTACTGTGGTTCAGCTATGCCCGCTCCAGGCATAGATCAGAATGGAATCTGTTGTGGTTTTACATTTTTTTAGCTTTCTCATTCAGATTAAGTCAGTTCACCCATTTCTGAGAATGACACTGAGCACTGGCTCAATTGCATGTGTAAGAATCATCTACAAATAAGAGGATATCTAGCATTTTAACCATATATGTTTGCATTTGAGTTGTGTTAGAATGTTTGGGGCTTGCTTTTCCTGATTTGTGAGTAAGCTGGCATTTCCATCTTTCAAAGCCCTTGCGCAGAGGAAGTGAGCAGATGTAAAGAGGTGGTGCTCCACTCACTGGCGTCGCTGTTTTCTTCAATGTTGGCTGTGTACACATTCTGAGTGAAGACCGGCGGGTTATCGTTCACATCCATGACTTTGACTCTGAGCTCCAGAGGCCTCTCTAAGTCTTCCCCTCGTGAATTCAGAGCGCGACAATGGATCTGTGCAAGGTCAGAGAAAAACTGTCCTTCTCCACCAAGGCAAATTAAGCAACATGCTTGCAAACACATTAAGAAATGTGCTAAGAAATAACATTTCCCCCCAAATTCAGAGTATAGTGGAGCCTAGCAATTGAAATATCACTTGTTCGTAAGCAGGTGCAATACATGGCATACCAAGTTGGCTCTCAGATTTCTCATTCCTTCAAGTCCTTCACTTGTTTCATTCTATTTTCTTTTTATCCACTGACTCGATTTACTTTCTTTTTTTTAAAGGAGAAAAAATAGCACAAACAAATAAAAGCTTCTGGGACTCACCAGGAACAGTGGGGTTATCTCTCTGTCCACCACTGAGGTAATGTTAATTTCCCCAGTCCGAGGGTTGATGGTGAACACTCCATAAGGCGGTCGATCAATCCCTGCTCCAGAGATTCGGTATGTTATCCTCTGGTTCACTTCACAGTCTGATCTAATCTAGAAGAGAAATGGAGATGACTGGGATCTAATTTGGGTGCAGTGTAGTTTGAGATGGACCATCATAACTAATCTTCTCCAAGCTCTATACTATGGGAGCATGATGACGTTAGCTCAAAGGCTCATTAAAGAATTATACAAGTGTGTGTGTGTGTGCGCATGTGTGTGTGCGTGTGTGTGTGTGCGTGTGTGTGTGTGCATGTGTGTGTGTGCATGTGTATGTGTGTTTGGGTACAATTCCTGTGTGATGATGATGTGCATAAAGTACACACATAGTTGATGTTTACTGTCAATGATCTAATTTTGTTTGCATAGAGAGTCTGACAAAAGTAAGCGAATCTCTAGTGGGTTTGTTTTATTTTTTAAATAAGTGTGTGTGCATGTGAGCAAGTGTGTATGTGTGTGTGTGTACAAGTGCAGATGCCCATGGAAGCCATATGCATCAGAACTTGTTGGAGCTGGAATTAGAGGTAAGTGCAAGCCACTGGAAATGGGTGTTGAGAATTGAATCCTGGTCCTCTGCAAGAGCAATATACACAAGTAATCACTGAGTCATCTCCCCAGCCTGCTTCTCCTGCTTTTATATTTGACACAGGGTCTGATATAGCCTAGGTGAGCCTCAGTTTTGTTGAAGATGACCTTGAATTCTGATGCTTTTGTCTCCACTCCTTCCAGAGCTGGAATCACAGGCATGAGGCACTACTATGCCTAGTTTTATGTGGTTCTGGGAATGGAACCCAGGAATTTGTGTATGCTAGGCAGGGATTCTACCAAGTGATCAACATCCCCAGCATCTTTTTGATAATTTTAAAAAATTGGTTTATATTAATATTAGTCTGGTTATATTTGAGTTTGAGACTTAAAATAATACATAAGTGAGGAACATTGGGAGAAAAAATGTGGTGTTTGGAGGCAACAAGCATATCATATATATAAATCTACTTTGCCACTTTTATGCCAATAGATAGCATAGCTAATAATATGCCATATGGATTTTGCTTTAGTAGTTTAATTTCTATTGATTATAAATTTAGACTGTTTATGTTTTGGAATCTTACCTGTATGCTGCAGATGAGAATATACGTTAACATCCTAAGATTTGTTGCTAAAACACTATGACTCAAGTCTACTGGGAATACATCTTTGGTTAGTTTAACTCCAAAGATCTTGTTTAATAGGAGGAGACCTAGGAATTCCCCCAAAGCAAAGAAAGCTGAATTTTTTTTTTACTATGAATTACATAACAACTCTGTAACTAGCAATGAATCAAATGGGAGCAATATCAGGAACGTTTTCCTCAGCTCTGGATGTTAGTGAGAAAATGCCTCTCTTTTGAACACAGTGCAATACCCTTGCTAACACTTGCTCTGTGTTCTAATGCTGTAAAGAAGGAAGAGATTTGGTGGACCATCCTCCTTGAATTTGGTGAAGGTCCAGGGTCAAAACACCCAGAAGTAAGAGGTCTCCAGCTTTCATGGACTGAGAAGGCACACATCTTCCTGCAGCGTTTCTTCCTTACAGCTCGCCTTTGCCTAGGAAGGCCTGTTGGGAGTCTTGAGTTTTCAAGGCTAGTGCCAGGGCTCTCTGTGTAAATGCGCTTGCTACCAAGCCTGATGAGCTGAGTTTGCTCACAAAGTCACCTGGTGGAAGGAGAGACTCCCACAAGCTGTCCTTTGGTCTACTCTCGCCCTCTCCCCCCCACACTTTCCCAAATACACACCTACTATCTCTCATACATACTCATCTATACTTTCTCTCATGAATACCCTTTCCCAACACACACACTCTCATGCACACATACTCAATTTCTCTCTCTCTCTTTCACATACACACACAAATGTAATTAAAATTTCTCTGTAAAAAGATTCTTAGTGTTAGGACTTAGAGATTTGATTTGCATCAAATTTGCCTTCCTTATTTCTAAAACTAACCAGTATGAAAAACCCTTGACATTTGGAGTAGGTCTCGCACTGTGATAAATAGAGGGAACAATGATCAGAACTCAGTAGATGGAATCTGTCCACTCATGGTGGAGATCCACGTCTATCTTTCACACTGGCTTACCATGGACCTTCTGTTGTGTATCAGTCCCCATCTTGGGATAGTTAATAGTATTCTGGGTTGGGACTACGTCCCACTCAGGAAAGTGCTTGCCTGTTAAGCATGAGGACTAGTGTTTGATTCCCAGAATCCACATTAAAGAAGTCTGGGCATAGTGGCATATATTACTAATTCTGGTGCACAGCAACTGGAGACAGGTAGATTTCTGAGGTTCACTGGCCACCCAGCCTAGCCTAATTGGTGAGCTCCAGGTCATGGAGAACAAGCTGAACATCACTGAGGAATACAACTGAGATCATCTAATGGCCTTCATAAACACATTCACACATACGCATGCGTACCCATACACACGAGTGCGTCTGTACACATTCCACACACATTAAAAAAAATAACGTCTGAGCAACATAAGTCAATGACAGCATACCACTCCTTTAAATCTTTTTGGGCAGCAGAAGCTGCAAATCCTTGACATATTCCAGAGCTTTCCAACTACAAATGCTTCCGTGTTAGGAGGCCTCTCTGGCTGGTCAGTGATTGCAGTTGATGGCCTGGCAGCTTTTTTCAAAGCTAGGGGATATGGGGATTCCCCCCTCCTGATCCTGGTGAAACTTCCTGCTCTCTACCTGCCCTTATCTAAAAAATGTCCCAGGGAAGGGAGGATTGACCTTATCTGAAAGCTGTTTTGAAGCCTGGATGCTTGAATTATCTCTAGGGCGACCCTTGGCACAGTTTCCTGCTAGAAGCCTCCTCTGATGCATTCGTGTAACTAAGATTTGTGCTAGGAGCCTTGCTTTAGGACCCTGCCACATACAAAATCTTCCACCAGGAGCTTGCCACTTGATGCAAATTAGGGTTTATCCCAAGGACTCCCAAACCTATATTCCTTATACTCTGGAATAAAGTTGAGCAGATTCCCTGAAGCTGTCTCCACGAGAGCTGTCTCCTATCCAAAGCTCTCTGAGCCCTGTTTCCAGCTTCTGCTCCCTCCACCCTTGTGAACCAATGCAGTCAACAATCCCAAGGAAGAAGCAGAGCCACACTTCCTCTAGGAGCTCTGGCTACCCCTGCTTGCTCCATCACTCACTCTGGCAATTGGATTCCTCTTGGAGTTGTCCTCTCCCTCCCGACAGGCAGCGGCAAACTTGATCCACTCCCGCTTTTGTCTTCTGACGGTCTGCCAGGTTGTGGTGCCATTTTCAATGTCTAATTCTTTTACCTAAAGCAAAAACGATGGATGTTTCTCATAGTGTTTGGGTACCTTGTGTTTAGACAACTTATTGGCATTGTAATATGTGTCCAGAGGAAATGCTAAATTGAGGATCAAAGGAACTGATTCTCTCATGGATAATTCTGGACATAAACCTTCCCACCCCTGCCGGTGCTAGACATAGAACGGTCTCATGTTTCTAGAAGATCCTATGGGCACAGGTCTCCTTAGCTGTGTTTGGTGCTCTGCAGCTGTGCTGTGCCATGTGGCGCATCTCTTCTTCAGGGCATCTCCCTCCCTAGGTAAAGACCTTGCCCGCTCCACCCTTCCTTGATCTCTGACTGGGTTTTCCCATCCCTGTCACTGCTCCATGTGAATGCGTTCCATACGAAACAAAGGAAGGGATTCTTCTCTTCTGCTGATAAGCAGTTTGCCATAGTTGAGGTCCGTGGGTGGTATTGTAAATTAGAAAGCTTCTAAGCTGCCTTCACAGCTCTGGTGATCATCCTAGGTGCAGCTCTGTCATTTCCTGAATATGTTGGCTGTATCTTGCTGGATGTTTGTCCTTTCATGAATTTATGTTGCTGTTGCCCATAGATTTGCCAAGTATTTGACAGTACCAAAGAGTCCAACAATTCTACATCAATCATGAACACACATATATGCATGTGTAAAGGCATGAAATGTCATTTATTTCTATAAGTCTTAATGTCCTTATTGGATCATAGATGATTGTGTTTATTTAAGACTTTGAATGCTGCTCTTGGAGAAAGCAGATGCCCACAAGAATGGAGTGGAGTTTATCATTTCAAGAACAAATGAGTTTGTACCTCCCCCATTCTAATCCCATTGTCTGGAATGTCCCATGTATCTATTTTTTGTCAATGGACCTTAGACATGACTTTACTTTCTTCAGTGACTTGAGATAATCCCAGTGAAGATTTCCCGATGGTGATGGGTTCAGGAGGTACAGACCTTTAGGCTGACTTCCGTCCCACTCTGAATGGAAGTAGATTCTCTGCCAGTCTGCTGAGCTGTGATTTAGGAATTTTTAACTTTGCAACTTTCTTTCATTTACAGGGCATCAGTGGTACCTTCTCACTGACATTCCTCTTCCTTCTTCAAGGGCTTCTCTGCTTCGCTTGCTTTGATGTAGGTTGAGAAATCTACAAATAAGCTGCTAATATAGTTGGATGAGTGGAGGTACAATGACCTCAAACTCTGGAAACCATGTCTTATAAGCATAGACATCAGGATCTAGGGCCTTCCTACTGTTATTTCAGGTCAACTAAGGTTCTATGTTCTACCTTTTGTCAAGATAACTATAGTTGCTAATATTTTAATACATAGTGCATCTTAACATCCAATTTTCTTTTCATTTAAGTACATGCATACATTACCTCAACGATAAATTCACTGTTTACTCCCAGTACCACCTGTAACAGACGGCAAGACATTAGCACACATTTGAATAATTTATAGGAAACACAATTATAAGATTATGATATTCTTTCATCATTTAAAAATGCATATGCAATCAATAATGTGAAATATTAATTTAAATAAGAAAATAAGCAACAGAGAGCTGCTTTTTTTTATCTTTAAAAGTCTTCTGAGCTTTACAAAAGTACAAAAAGAAAACTCCTGAGCTGAGGAGATGACTCAGTAAGTAAAATGCTTTCTGTGCAAGGATGAGGCCCTAAGTTCAGAGTCCCCATACTTTCTGTAAAAGCTAGACACAGTGACAAAGACTTGTAACACCAGTCCTAGGGAGGTGGGAGTAGATTCCTGGGCTTGTAGGCCATCCTTTCTAGCCAAAAGGGAGAAATACAGCTACCGTGAGACTCTATATTGAAAAATAAGTATGTTGACACCTGATTTCCAAATATGCTTGCATGGGTGAATGTACACACACACACACACACACACTTGTGTCTCCAACATGATGAGTTAGGAAACTAGCTTCACCAGAAACCCTAACAAAGACAAATAAAAAATAGGAAACTGCGATTTGTACAAAGAGTATTATTATTCAGAGTTGAAGGAAATATGAAATGTAAAATGACATGGTTTAAGAAAACAGAAGAGAACAGTTGTAACTGTGAACAATTGTTCCAGATCGTGGTAGGCTAGCAGGGCTGTGTGAGGTCCCGTGTCGGAAAAGAAGATAAAGGAAGGAAGGCAGATATCAGAACCTGTGCTGAATGCATCTGTTTTTGTTTTGGTGCAAGGAATACAAAGGCAGTGATGAGAGCAGAGGGAGGAGGGGAGGGGCTAATGCAGGAACAGAAAGGAAGTAGAGTGAGAAGCTAGGCAAAGCAGAGATGTTTAATGACCTTGGATCAGATGGAAGTCAAGGAGAATGGGAACTGGGAAGATCTTGGGCTGTTGAGGCAGGAGGTCCTTGTTAACTTCTGTACATGGTGTATGTCACTTTGCAAGAGTCAGCAAAATGTTACTGAGGAGGGGAAGTTGAAATGGTGGATTAGAATTTCAACAAGTTGTCAGGTAAACGAGACTTGGGCAGTTCACAGGTTAATTAGATGGGAGATTTTGTTGTTGTTGTTGTTGTTGTTGTTGTAAAACCAAGACCAAATATACAGTCAATAAGGACAGGAGAAGGGTATTGTGGAGAAAGAATGGTAGGAAGGTGAGGATGGGTGGCGAGAAATAAACGGAAGAGTAGCTAGAGATACGAGGAAAAAAAGTGGAGATGGACGAATTAGAAGGGCAGGCAGGTCTGGGGAGACAGCTCAGTGGAACAGTGACTACTCTGTGTGCTTTTGATGCCCTGGTTTCTGCCTGTGACATCATAAAGAAAACCAAAACCAGTGTGAAATGTGCAGATAAAACAGATACTTGATTATGAGAGCCAACATCTATCTGGAATGGAAAAATCAACATATATGGTGTATATATGGCATACTATGTTATAATGATGCATACATACATTTCATATAAAATATGCTATTGTTTTGGGGATATAACTCAGTCATTTGAGTTCTAGCCTAGCACCATAGGAAACTGAGTGTGCTGGTCACACTTGTAATCCAAGTGCTCAGGAGATGGACACAGGAGAATTGGAAGTTCAAGTTCACCCAGCCTACATAGTGAGTTGGAGGCCAACGTCTTATGATACAAGTAAATGAGGACTGTATCAACAAATACATTTATAAAACAATGAAAGAATACAGTAAAAATAGGAAACCATTATGAAGAATAATTGGCTTAGTTTCACACATCACTATGCCACAGCTTTTGTGGTGAGCAGGGTGTAGAAGTTCTAAGCAGACTGCAGCAGTCTCTAGAGGTCTATGCTGTAGAAGGAGACATGAAACTAAAAGAAAGAGGTACTAGGCCTTTTTGGCATTCTTGAAATGGAAAACATTTGAGTTCAAAAACTTAGAAATAAGAATGGGGCTATATCCCAGTGTTAGAGTATTTGTCTAATATCTTCAGGACCACAGGTTCGGGTTTCTAATAAATACACACACACACACACACACACACACACACACGCAGGGGAAAGAGTAAGACAACCGCTATCCATAGCTGATGAAGAGTCCATGGACACGCGGTCACAAGGAGAAACAGAATGAACAGAATGAGGAATTCTTTGGTGTTTTGTCCAGAACTCGGCAATCTATGAAGGGCTATGGAGACTTTGGGGTGTGGTAAGCTGCTGTCATCAACTCCAGCTAGAAGAGAAACTCAGGAACTGGGAGAGGGGGGACACTGGACATGGACACAGAGCAGATTCTGACAGGCGGGAGAGAGTGCAGGCGGAACAGAGCACAGTGGGGCTTGGGATGGCAGAGTCCAGAACAGCATCAAAAGAGGTTAGAAATCTGCCAGTAGGGGCACTGAGTGTCCTCTTCACTCCTATTCTCCTGCTCACGGGGCTCATTAGACACTAGGGAGAGTCCAGGCCTGTGGCGGAAGACAATATTTAGTGGAAGATGCCATGGTTTAGCTGCAGTGAATGATATATTTTGTAACATGATCTTGACTCAAGGTTAGAGCTTTTTGTTAGTAAAGCAGATCATTCTGGAAGGTATAAGGAAAAATCAAACAGAATCTTCCTATTCAGAGAGCAACAACTTCCCTTTGGTTTTTTTTTCAAACACATAATTATACAATCAGTTGTTTTGATCAGAAGAAAGTATACATACAATTTGCTTTTTGTACTCAGTGATTGCTGTGGTAAGGGCCCGTGTCAGTGAATACTGTAGGCATCTGTCTGGTGGCTGCCTTAGAGCTCACAGTAGCTATTTATTCATTTTGGTAGCTGGGGAATTAGGGTATCTAAGAACCACAACCTCCCCACCGGGAGGATTGCACACAAAATCTCATACCCAATTCCCACCTTGGTAATATTAGATCAGTGACCTCAGTATGTGAGATTATTACCTAGAAAATTTGGGGGATATGGATTTGTGTCTAAGTCTCTTGCCTCCCAAGTATGAGAATCTGTGTTCAATTCCATGTGAAAATCAGTGTTAGAAGTCAGGTGTGGTGATGTAGGCTTGTGATCCTGTGGGTGGTGACGTGGGTACTAGAGACAGATGGAGCCCTAGAAGCTTATTGGTCAAGTAGTCTAGCTATGTGTGGATTCCAGGCCAGGGTAAGATTTTATCTCTTAAAAAGTGGCAGGCATCAAAGAAACAGCACCTGTCCTCTAACTTCCATGTTCACACACACACACACACACACTGTAAACTTTCATACAAACACATACATGTGAACACACATATATACACATGTAACCCCCACAAACCCACACATGTGCTATCCCTGCACACACACGTGCACTCTGTAACCTCTCAGACAAGCACATACATGTGAACACACATGTGTACACATGTAACCCCACAAACCCACACATGTGCTATCCCTGCAAACATACACACATATTCCTCACACACATACATGAACACACACACATCACCACACATGTAATCACCCCCCATACTTGAAAGTTTCTGTTCCCATCTTGAGCCTGACACTCGTCTCTTGTCTTCTCCCTTTCTCCCTTTGCTCTTCCCTTGGATGTTACCTTCTTCCCTTCCTGACACCGTCTCAGGCCTGACAGCCACAGCAGCATCATTGCCTTGCGTCCCCACCCACCTTTGGTGAAGACAAGTGGAGCTGGGCGCTTCAGAGCTATAATCAACCAGTCATATAATTGAACTTGAAAGCAGTGAGAGTGAGTCTTAGCTGGGTCCTGCTATAAATCAAGTAGAGATTTGCCAGGTAATTTTCACTCCGCAGTGAACACAACCTCATCCTAGTTTCTGCCTGCCTCCAAGCCTGCAAGGCTAACATTGCATTATCTATGCAGTGTTAGGACAGCAAGTGAACACGGTCCTGTTCTGCCACTGCTGGCTTTTCTTCAACACGTAAAGATGATTTTGAATCATCTAGTATCATTTTAGGAAGTTACTTTAATTCTCCTGAATTTGGTAACATCTATTTGTACCCCAGCCGTCTCGCAGTGCATGTGCTGACTGCTTGCGTTCTCTTGCAGCTGTCCACTGCAGTTTTTAGTCATGGAATCCTAACAGTATTTGAAATGAAAGATGTGCTTCCTCCGTTCTTTCTAAAGTGAGTAACAGCTAAAATCTTTCCTTGTACGATCACATGGTTGCAAAGGGTAAATTCTCACATGTTATAAATGCTGAAAGCTTCAAATAAAAGTATATCATTTTAAGAGTGGGCAACTGGAATCTAAATGTCTCTGTCACTTGATGCTCACTGTCATTCATTAGAAAAACAACAGATGACTAAATGCTTTCAGAGTTGGAATTTGTTCACATTCTGCCTTTCCCTGAACCCTAGTATCTTGTTTCTACTTATGACCCAACTGATTGGATTAGCTTCATAATTACAAAGAGCAGCACAATTAACAGACAACATCCAGATGTGGAGATGTGAGCGTGAAAGAAGCAAATGTAGAAAGCCAAAGTTGATCAGAAATGTGTTGCTAAAGATAGATGGAGTTTTCCGAAACTCATTTTGGATAAGCCTATTAGAATTTACAAGGTTTGCACTGTGCTTTATTTGGCTTCATCCCTTACCTGTATGTGTTCTAGAGAACTAGTTTGCATTAGGGTGGAAACAGCATCCCTGGAACTTTCTCTTCCCATCACTGGAGACTGACACCTGGGCCTTGTGCCCACTAGACAAGTGTTCAGCCCAGAGCGGTATCTCCAGATCTGTTGTACTTTTTCTTTTGAGATAGTGTCCCACTAAGTTGCCTAGATGGTCCTTCTATTTATGCTCAAGCCTCAGTTTCCTGAGTAGCTAGGAGTACAGGCTTGTGCCACCATGATGGAGGAGGGTCATCTGTCTATGTGTTACTTTCATTGGTTAAT
>LOJH01062714.1:0-10823 GCA_001685095.1 Ellobius talpinus
TTATGACTATTTTATTCTAGTTATTATTCCTCTTTTATATGGGAGAAAAACAAGGTACAGGGAGGTTAAGTAACTTGGCCAGAGTCACACAGTCAGCAAGCCCCATGTTACATTGTGTCCCTGTATTGTTAGAGACAAGGCACTCATCTTGAACAGTTCTGTTCTGCTCCCTAGGGGCAGCAGAGTCCCCTGGAGGTTGAGGAAGGGCATCTGCTCTGGAATTCTCTGGCTGTGGTGGCTGCACTGACTGCAGTGTGTTGACATTACAGAGGTCCCTTGGAGGTCCTAGCCACTGAACATAGTTGCTGGTTCGGGCAAGCCATCCTGGAACTAGGTTTTCAAGTCCTTGGAGTTGAAACATTTTTTTACTGAGCACATGTGCATGGACCCTTGAGTCCCGAGTCCCCACCGCTCAGAGCAGCTGTATGCAGGCACATACCACACTTGAACATATATACTTTACATGTGCACACTTGCTTGCTCGTGCTCACATGTGCACGCGCGCACACACACACACACACACACACACACACCCTCCCCAAAACATCTATTATTCACCTCCAAAGTTGGAAATTCCCAGTTATTCATTTATGTTTTTTTTGTCTGACCTCGCCCTTCTGTGGAATGTACATCGGAGCCACAGATGAAAGGGAATGCAAAGGCAAAGGGCCTAAGGTGGGAGAGCTGAGGCTGGCTACTGTCTAGCGTCCCTGATGCTCTGCAGGGAGGGGTGCACCTGCTGAGGTGGGCTCTAAAACTCTGCCCATGTAACAAAGCTTAAGTGTGAGAAGGAGGCAAAGGAAGAAAAGGGGGTGCAGCTTGATGGCTAAAGTCCCAGGCCCTCACCCCTAGGGGATGAATGCAGGATGTCTGAGGGACCTCAGGAGTTTGTAGGTTTATGAATCTGGGGCTCATGTTT
Organism: Ellobius talpinus; assembly: GCA_001685095.1. Lineage (NCBI taxonomy): Eukaryota > Metazoa > Chordata > Mammalia > Rodentia > Cricetidae > Ellobius > Ellobius talpinus. The sequence goes on from LOJH01062714.1 coordinate 920, forward strand.
TCAGAAACAGTGCCAAGTCGGGCATGGTGGCACACATCCCAGCACTTGGAGGGATGAGTGGGAGGGTGGATTATCCAGGCTCCGTTCGCCAGGTGGCTCTGCTCCTCTATGCCTGCTGAACTTCTTGCAGGGTAGTAAGTAGGGAGAGGCCAGGGGAGAGAGCATCAAAGCCAGCCTGGGCCAAACAGGGTGAGCTGGTCTCACCATCCAAAACGAAAACCCTCAAAGCCTAATACACATTCCTCAAGATTTGGAGAAAGGCTTGGTTACGCGCCAACTCTGCAGTACCTATGGACTGAAGCAAGTCACACATCCCCATATCTTACCCCAGGGATGGCACACAGGGTCAGGTTCTCTACCACTGAGCTGCACCCTCAGCCTGAGTTCACATGTCCTTGGCAAACTTCACTTGCATGGTAAAGCTCACTGCCAGAGTTTGGCACCCAGCCTGGCATGTGGAAGCCATGAAGAAAGAATGGTCGCTATTAGCATGACTGCATGGGGGTTTTCAGAATAACTGCCCTTTCAAACTTGGCATCAGTGGTAGGAATTGCTTTGGCTAAGTCTAGCTTGCTAACTGAAAATAAAAATGAGAGGCCACAGTGCTGCAAAGCCCCTGGGGAGCCCTGAACCAGGATCCAAGTTTCCCCACTCCCTTCCTCTTCCTAACAGGATGTTACCAGTACCTGCAGCAATGCCAACCAAAAGCCCGTGGCCACATCCTGCACGGTGGGAAGAGCCTGGGACAACAGGCTGTAGTGGTTCCTTCTTGGCTGTGGGAATCAGGTCAGTAGGATGAAGGTCTCAAGAGCTCCTGCCACAGTGGGAGAACTAACTGTGGCTTGCAGGGAAAGGGGGAGGCAGCCCCATCCTTCAGGAACTGCAAGTCCCTGCTCCCAATGCAAATGGGTAGGAGGGAGGTCCCAGAAGTGAGGGAAGTGAAATCATGGTCTGCTTTTCATTGATGTGTTTTTGATAGAGACAGGAGACCCAGGAAAAACATCCTTACCATAGGAAAACCAAGATGATGACGATGGCAACCAGCAACTGATGCCCAGAGAACCTGGAGTGCAGAGAGTGGGGGACAATTGAAATGCAAAGGACAGCAGATGCACAGGCTCTAAGTCCCACTCTTAACCCCCACCTGTCACACGCAGGGAACACAGGCCTATGGTGTCGGATGCTTCGGGTCATTGAGAGACTATAGAAAAATCAATGTGTGTGTATGGGTGTCTGCATGTGTATGTTAGGTACCTGTGGAGGCCAGAAGAGAGTAGCAGATCCCCTGTGAGTTGCTTGATGGGAATGCTGGGAAGCAAACCTGTGCCTTCTACAAGAGTAGCAAGTGCTCATGATTGCTTAGCTCTCCAGCCCTATGCTGCCTCTAATTTTAGACAGACACTGAGTCTAAGATGTTATTGATGGAAACATGCCCTGATATTTCATAAAAACAGAATATGTCATCCTAGCTGCTCAAGAGATTGAAGCGGGAGGATTATAAGACCTGCCTGGGCTACAGAATGAGTTCAAGGCCAGTCAGACGATGTCTCAAAACAAAACACTGGAAAAAGATCAGGAGCACTGCACTTGCTTAGCATGCTTGAGGCCCTGTGTCTTAGTACTTCTCCAAAAAGTAAAAATAAGTAAATAAATATATAAAATAAAGAGAGGAAGGATCCTGCTTTAAAAGATGTCCATCTGAGAGTTCATGAACGATACCAATAGGCTGCTGGACTTGACCCTGTGCTGTTCTCAACAACTTGCACAACAGCTCTCAGTGGGGTCCTACAAATGAGTTTCCTGATTTCTTTAGAAGAGCCAGTCCCTCTCTCATCTTCATATGAACCAGGGATGAGCAGACACTGTAGAGGAAAATGTGGACACCAGACAAGTGGCAGCAATATCAGGGGTACTTAGGTGGTGGTTCCTGGGACTCTGAGTAGGACCCACTGGGATCCTGAATCTTATTAGACCAATAGACCAGACATACCCACAAGCATAGAGGCCCAGAGAGGTGAAGGCATTGGCTCACCATTACACAGCAAGGCAGCCCCGAGCCAGCCCAGGGCCCAGTTCTCCTTATTCCCATCTGCACTGCCTTCTGTAAAATTCCTGCCCTGGTGCAAATGAGCTAGAGACAGGGTCTCAGAATTTTCCCCGTCTCCTGTTGCCCCCTCCCCCACCATTGTCCCCTCTCCTGGCCCTCCCTGGGCCTGTCCCAGAGAAAAGCATTCTTATTTGATTCACAAGACTTTTATATTTTATTAGTAAAATACAAAATGGCACAGACATTGGTAATGATGCTTGAAAAAGCCAAAGGATTGACCAACTCCTTCCGAAGTCCTCCCCAGATTGTCTTAGCAACACATCCTGTTGGGGAGAACCCACAAAGTCTAACAAGGGGACACACGCCCCAGCAGCTTTCTCAATAGGGAAGTGGGCGCCCCAACCCTTGAAGGCTCCGCACTGAAGGAGCCAGGACAAAGTGCACTCAGGCTGCTGTTCCTCCAGCCCACAGCGCCAGACCAGAGCCTCCCACAAGCTTTCCAGGAGGGAGGTTCATCGAGGGGCTGGTTTCCTCACTCTGGAACAGAGCCAACTGTCCTGAGTTTCTACCTACCAAGGAGTGAGTCACTTCTGGGTGAAACCCTCCCACGGGAGGCTCCAAAGGTGGAGGGTTGGGGCTATTAGGAGCAGGGTTGGGAGAGCTGCCACCAAGGACCCTGGCGGGGGTGAGGTCTGCAGGTCCAGCTCCAGCTATTGGAGTACAGGTATTTCCCAGCTGTTCCCTGCTGGACATGCTGGAGGCTTTAGCAGTCACTTTGTGCCCAGGGCAGAGTCCCTTCCAGAAATTTTCACAGGACTCTTGGAGAATGTTATGGGAGTTCTGGCCCTGCCTGTAGTGGGGCAAAGGTGAGACCTTGGTGTGAACTGTGCTTTCAGAGCTGAGAGAGGACCCAGCCTCCTAACCATGAGGGCTGGGCACATACACGCTCAAGTCCCTAAACTTAAGTCAAGTGTGTGGTCACTCCTGGTGCTTACCCTGGATCCTCTGCCTCCCAAGGGCTGGTCATCCTCTTCTGTGGCTTGTCTTTCAGGCAGGGCGGACCTGTGGCTGTCATCTTGGTGCGTGGAGTAGGGGTGCCTAGTGAGGACACAGAGGGACCTTCTGAGTTGGCCTCTGTTCCTGCAGGTCCCCAACTCAGCCTCCATGTGGGGGCCCACAGGGTACGACCTGAACCCTCAAGTCACCCTTGCCTGTCCTCAGAGTCACAGGGTGAAAGGTGTCAGTCCAGTGGGATGGCAGTGACTGTCAGAGTGGAGAAGGGCTGGGGGCTGCATCCAGGGATGGGGACAAGGATCTCAGAGGAAGTGACAACGTCAGGGCCATGGGGTATTGCCATCTCTGGGCCACGCTTCTTTTCTGTTACAGATGGGGCACCTTGTTCTGCAGATAGCTGAGTGGGGTCTAGACCCAGCCTTCAGATGCAGCATGCTGTCACTGTACAGTCTGGGGAGGAGTGCAGCAAAACCCCCACGCTAGCTCATCTCCCTTCCCAGAGAGCTCCAGGAGACACAGCGGTAACCTCATGCAAGAAAGGACACGACAGGGCATTGGTGGTGGTGGTGGTGGTGACGGTAGTGTGCTCTGTACAGGGGACAGGGAGAGATAGGAGAGATAGCACCGCAGCTGGCCAGGGAGGGGGAGGGGCTGGCGAGTGCAGCAAACCCAGGAGATGTGAAGAGGTCAGAGGGACAGGCAAATGGGCCTGACCTGCTGCTTGTGAGATGGGTGGACTACGGTGCTCACAGGAGACAGGTGTCACGGGGCCTGGGAATTCAATAAATAGTTGTTCACTAGGGTTGGGGTGTCAAGGACCCCTCCAACCAGCCAGCAGCAGAGGAGTCTTTTAAATATAGGTGAGCTGGAAGGTCACCGGCTGTCTCTGATAAGGGGGTAATGGTAAAATGTGGCCTCCAGGGCCTCAACTGGGGGCTTGGAGCACGTGGCTCCTGGAGGACCCAGCCTCCCCATTCCCACTGCCTCACTTTGGGTGAAGGTGGGTATGAGGATGGGGGTCCCCAGACAGCTGTCTGAATTGAACTATGGACACAGGCAGGCAGGCAACTCACACGGGCACCAGGACATATGAGTTACTGCCGCAGCTACGGGGGACATAGCGGAGGCCTTCCACCATCTCTCCTGCCATTTTGCGGGGACAGCCCTGGAGGCTCTGGTAGGCAAACATGGCCACCCCTAGACAGAAGAGCAGACCCAGGAAGGCCAGCAGCCCTACTGCCTGCCTCCGGGTGGCTTCCTGGGTGTCAGGGACAGGAGTGATAAGTACGCTCAGTTTCTGGGGGTCTGCAGTGGCACGAATGGGCTCCTCTGCCTTGGGAGGCCAACTGCCTGAAGTCACCAGCTCCTGGCTGGGGGTCCCTTCAGAGGAGATGGGGGCCACTGAGGAATGGACTACATTGCCAGGCCCCCTCTCCTGGAAATCATCAGTATGAGCTTGATTTGTTTCCTCAGGCCCTAGAGACTTCTCTGTACTGGGGCTCTGTCCCTGGACCCATGGGGGCTGGCTTTTAGACCCAACATTCTCCTCCAGGGTTGAATGTGAAATGGTGGGTGCCTGGGTAGATGGGGCTGTAGTAGAAGAAGGCTCAGTAGCCTTCTCCTCAGCCCTGAGCCTAGATTCAGATTGGTAGACAGCAGAACTCTGCCAAATGGTTGTAGAGACAGCAAACTCCTCAAAAATCCCAGTAGTTTGAGGCCTGGCCAAAAGCCCTGAATCCTGTGCCTTGGAAGTAGAGGGAGATGATCCAGTCACTGCTGCTGGCGGCTTCTGGGAAGTCCCCATGGGCCTCTGGGCCTCTTGGGCAATAGTAGTCAGCTCCAAAGTAAGGCCTTCCACTGTGACTTCAGGCTCTGTCAGTGCAGATGGGGACAGTCCCCGGGCGGCCAGGGTGATCCCAGGTGTCACATTGACCAACTTCTCAAACTTGCCACTATTCTGAGGCTGGGCAGCGGCCTGGCGGTCAAGGTGCTTGATGGCGTCTTGGACCCATTTCTCCTTTGGATCAGCACAGAAGTGTCTGTGCTGTCTTGTCTCCAAGCTATAAGGAAGACAGTGGCTGGTGATGCCCAGATTCTAGACAGCCATACTGGAGTGGTATGGGGCACTGCCCACATGCCCAGCAGGCAAGCTGTTCTGACTTACTAGCATGAGGCATTGGGCCACTCCATCTCCTATGTCTCCTAGCCCTTGGAAGAGATATGAATGTCTGGTCTGGAGGGGACCACCACCACCTCAGAACAGGCATTTTCAGCCTGAGGGACTTCCCCTTTCAAAACCAGGAAAGTCCCAGGCAAATGGGAACCCTACTTCTGTGTTATTGTTAAGCAAAATAAAGGGTAAGGGACCTAGAGAAAGACAGAGCAGGCATCATAACAATTACAGCATCAATAACCACATCACTACCATAAAGGCCAGCAGCTCTGGACTTTGATCTGGTGATGCCAAAGGTGTTCTCTGACACCAGCTATGTGACAAGATGGGTTTCCTCACTCTAGAAAGATCCTATGCATAAGCTCCCTGTCCCATTGCAATGGCTGCCTTCTGGCCCCCAACTTCCTCCTCTAGGTTTTGTCCTCAGGCTGAAGCAACTTTTCAGAGCCAAAGCCGTTCAGTATCCTCACTGGGATCTTGAGTGTGGTCTAAATCTGGAGCCTCCTGTGAGGCTGTGTATGTCTGCTTTGCCCCAACAGCAGCTCAGAGCTGATTACCAGTCCACGCTACAGCCTCTGCAGGTCATACAGCCTGCACGCATTGCAGCCGCCACTCTAACCACATTTGACCAGCAGGAAGATGAGGTGGACAGATAAAGAAGTGTGCCCAACTGCAAGGGTCCCATGTTCCCCTCTTCCACTTTCCTTAGAAGACAGAAGCAACTATTTGGGGGCTATATGAAAAAAGCAATCCGTGGTGGGGAAGCAGAGAGGGCAGGCAGGAAGGCATTTTGAACCTCACTCCTTGTGGGAGCTGTCTAGGGGACAGGAAGTACTGGACTTCCGCTAGCAGAGCCCGAGTTAAGAAGGACTCCGGGCATTTCCTGCATGGCTAAGGTTGCTCAGGGGCCTCCATCAGTTCTAGGGAAGATCCAGTCTGAGCAAATGGGCAAAACTCACTGTGTGCCCAAGACAGAACAAGGGATCAAACTGGCCAGGTAGAAAATGACTACTGACTGGGCCTGTTTCCTCCCCAGTGGCCCTGAGGGCTCTGGTCTTTTGCCACTTGGTGACAGCCATACACGTGCCTTCCAAGGGCTCAGCCACCCACTTTAGTTCCTCCACCTCCTCTTACCCTCCTGCCACCCACCTCCCAGATGAGGAAACTGAGGTGTAGAGGTAGGAAGTGGCCAGGGCCTCTGGTTGACCTGCTGGAGTCTGGATCCTGCCTCTGGTAGACCACCTGGCTCAACCTCCCCATGGGATCTAACGGGTTGAGGGCTGTATAGTCAGGACTCAGGCTTGAAAGGAAGCACCACCCTGGGTACTGCCCTGGACCACAGTGGGCATTCCTCACCTCTGTTGTTTGCCACTGATCATAAGGTCAGTGAGGTAGCTTGTGGGACTGCAACAAGGCCGCACTTGCCAAGGCCTTTGGCAGGAAGCCCAGGGTGAGGCAGGCAGGAGAGGGTTGGGAGGTCCCAGGGCCGTCTGAGGACCCAAGTGATACGTACATGATGGCGCGCTTGCCACAAGATTCTTGATTCGGCCAATAGTGGATGAGCAGAGTCACAGGGATTGGTGAGGTCATCTTGTGGCAAGTGATGTTGCATTTCGTCACGCCGAGGTGTTGACCTGAGTCCACAGAGGCCCCCAGTCAGTAGGACCCTTGGGTATCTGGTATCCCACCCCATTTCAGCCTCTCCCAGCTATACACACAAGCCAAAGCCCTTGACCCACATCTGACTCACCCCTTGATAACCTGCTAGACAGCTAGAGTCTGCTCTGTAGTTGTTTTGGACTTATAAAAACAAAGCTTTATTCAAAAAGTTCCTTTTGCCTGGCATGCAGGAAGCATTTAATTGTGTGTGTGTGTGTGTGTGTGTGTGTGTGTTTTAAGACAGGGTCTTTCTACATAGCTCTGGCTGTCCTGGAACTCATTAAGTAGACCAGGCTGGCCTGAGCTCACCAACATCCACTTGTCTCTGCCTCCTGAGTGCTGGGATTAAAGGTGTGGGCCATGGTGGCCAGCCTGGAAGGGCTAATTTTTTTTATAAATACTTATTTATTTATTATATATACAATATTCTGTCTGTGTGTATGCCTATAGGCCAGAAGAGGGCACCAGATTCCATTACAGATGGTTGTGAGCAACCATGTGGTTGCTGGGAATTGAACTCAGGACCTTTGGAAGAGCAGGCAATGCTCTTTACCTCTGAGCCATCTCTCCAGCCCCAAGGAAGGGCTAATTTTTAAAATGAAGTCATAGCAGGGGAGAGGAATCTAAGCGAGACACAGACCTGCCTACGGTTACCTGGCCTGCACCGTGAGGGAGTGGCCCTGCCCAGTCCTAGTCTCTGGCCATGGCCTTCCCTGTACTGCCCATCACTGCCTTTGGCATAATAAAGCATGTACTTAGCCATCACCCTATACCTGCGCCTTCCTCCTCCTCCTCACACAGGAATCAGGTATGTGGAACAGGTAAGCTTACCTGCCTGGAAATTAGGGGGCAGGGGTGTGCTTTGCAGAATGAGTCTGATATAAGTTCAGGAGAAAAGACAGGGGCAGAGTAGGGGTCAAGGGCATGCAGATAGCTATGCAGCAAAAGACCCTAGGCAGGGGCTTCTCTTAATGGATAAACCCAATTATCTGATATAAACATTTGACTTTTTTTTGCATTCTATTTCAAACCCTTTCTAAATCAGTGGTTCTCAATCTTCCTAATGTTGCAACCCCTTAATACAGCTCCTTGCATCGTGGGGACCCTAGTCATAAAATCACTTTCATTGCTACTTCACAACTGTAATTTTGCTGCTATTATGAATCATAATGTAAATATCTAATATGCAGATGGTCTTATGCGACTCCTGTGAAAGGGTCATTAGACAACCCCCAAAGGAGACATGACCCACAGGTTGAGAAGCACTGTCCTCAATGTCCAGCAGCGTGTCCTGTCACTTTCCCCGTGTATACTCATGGAAAATGGGGAGAAAAACGAGGAAGAGTTAGGGTTCTAGATCCGAGTAATGGTCATGTGGAACATCTAGAACCCAAGATTCCCCAAGAAGCGTGTGAGGAGTGAGCATGCTGATCTGGCTTGGTCTTTACGACCTGGGAGCCTAGTTGTTCCCCAGCTTCCACTAAAACTTGTGCACAAATACTTACACACACACAGATGTGCAAACACACTCCATCTTGCCAAGAACGGACACAGGAGACTGTAGGTAAAGTTCAGGGATATAGTGATTGCCTGGTATGCATGAGGCTGGTTGCCCTCAGCACAACCCCTAAAAAAAACTAGCCAAAGGCAAGTACACACCCAGACTTCCTAACCAACTCACCTCTGCATTGCTCCCAGGCCACAGGCCACTCACTCACTGCACATTGTGGGAAAGGAAGCCTGTGCTGTGGGTCTGAGTGGGTCATCAAAGGCCACCACTAGGAGCTCCTGAACTCACTGGTTGAGTCACAGTACTGTCCTCTCTCCCCGAGAACCAGGATGTGAAAGTCACAGTTTAGGCCTGGAGAAATGGTTCAGTAGGTAAAGTGTTTGCCACACAAGCTCGAGAACCTGGGTTTGATGTCCCAGAAGCCGTGTAGAAAACCAGGCATGGCAGTGTGTGCTTGTAATCCCAGCACTGGAGAAACAAAGACAAGCAGATAGTTGGGCTCACTGGCTAGGCAGTAGAGACCAATCAGTAAGCTCCAGATCCCAGGGAAGTCTCAAAAACAAGGTGGATAGTGGGTAATTCCTGAGGAAGAACACAGGGGTTGATCTCTGGCCTACACACACACAGACACATACACAGTCCCCTACCCAAATTTCAGTACAGATTTGTAACCCTCCTCCATCCCCAGCAGACCTAAGAATAATTTAGCTGCATGTTGCATGTCCCCCGCCCCCAAGTCCCTGTGACCACAACTTGGTGGCCAATCCTGCATGGGTCTGGCAGATACCTTCCTGAGAAAGCCCTGTGGTGACCTGCAATAGGAGGAGGAAAGGGAGGATGTGTGACAGGGAAGACCCCAGATTAGGACAGAGAAGACCATTGCTACAGAGCCACAAAGTCAGCTTCTGCTATGAGCCACTTGGCTGGGATCTACCAGGACAGCTATGTAACTGACTCGGGGAGGCCTTTCCTTTCTTCAGAACAAAGTTCTCATTCCTAGAAAAGGAGGCAGTGCTCCAGTGCGGCTAAGCCATCTAACTGTCCGCCAAATGAGTCATCAGGGACTCAGAGACTGTCTAGCTCGCTGTTACCGTGTATCTCTGCACTGACCACAACACGGGTACTCAGTAAATATTCATAAAATAAAGTAATATCTCAATCTACTTGTTGTTGCTTTAGATATATCCGCCCACCAATCCACCCATCCATCTATGCACCCATTTACTTATCCATCCGCCATCTACCCATCTTTCTATCCTCTTACTTCCTGTCCTCCTCGCTACTTCTACTCATCCCCCCATCATCCTCATCCATCCATCTACCACCCTGCTCACCCACCTGTCCATCTGTCACTCTTTCAAAGTCCCAGCCTCCCAATCAATTCCTTTTCACCCACTGCCTGCCACCAATCCACTCACCAGTCATCCATCCACTCATCCATCCATCCATTTATATCATCTATCTATCTATCTATCTATCTATCTATCTATCTATCTATCTA
>LOJH01062715.1:343-10823 GCA_001685095.1 Ellobius talpinus
TGTAACAAAAGGTTTGACTCACCATACATGCAAAATATCAGCGGATACAGAAAGCATGGGAAAGCCTGTTTGCTTTGTGTTATGCTGCCAGAACAACACCAAATACGAACCAACAGTCAGTGTCCTTTTAGTTTGCTTTTTTCTTTTAGATTTACTTATTTTATTTAATATGTATGTGGGTTTTGTTCATGTGTACAGTGTGCCACATGCATAAAATGACCACAGAGGCCAGAATAGGTATTTCATCCACTAGAACCTGAGTTAGAGATGGTTGTGAGCCATCATGTGGGTGCTGGGAATTGAACTCAAATCTCTAAGAGAAGAAAGTGCTCAAACTGCTAAACCAAATCTCCATCCTCCTAGGTCTTACTTGTCACAGAGCAAAACTCTTGAGATGGGTCTGTTGAACCTTTTAACACATGGAGATGACTTGCCAGCATGCATGTCATATCTCTTCTAAGTTCAATAAATAATAAATCATAAAATAAATAGTAAAAAATAAATCCAGAATTACTTTCGTAGGATTGTCCCTCTGAGGGGTGATGATTTTTATCTGCTTTGCTCCAAAGACAGGCCTAAAAAATGGACAAAATAAATTCAACACCCATCACACATCATTTCTGTTTTTATTTTACAGTATGGGTGAGTCCTTGGCACACAAAATTCTGTATTCATCTTATAACTATATTTAAGTTCTTCTATTGCTGCTTGAAAAGTTCTCTTCTACTTTCCTGAACCCACTTTATTCTGAAAGTGTTGTAAACAGTGTGTTTGCAGAAAGCAAAGTTTTCTGAGTCCCACTACTGTACCCCTCTAAGAAAGCACCATGGTTAGTCTTGTACATGCTCCAATATTTTATTTTCATAAAAGAAAACAAGCAAAACTAAATAAAGCCAAACCCACAGATACAGTCTGAAAAATCATTTACAGGGCCCTCATTCATGTTACTTCCTCCCTTTAGGACTTATGCAGTTTTGCAAACTATCTAACTCAATGCCTTTCATTTGGAAAAATTCCACTGCACTCAAACATTGACTGCATCCTACAGTTTAATGATCCCCAGTGTCACTGCTATGGTCTGTGATGTGTTTTGGTCTTGTTTATGGTTTCTTTTCCAATAACCAACCCCCACATTTTGATGTTAGTGTCTGATTTCTTCTGTGGATTTATAGTCTTCTCTCACACCCCAGTTCCTGCTGGTTCTCCCCAATTTTGATGTATACACTGTGAACCTAATGTTGTCATCTCTGACCTAAGTAGACAAAAAAATTAAAAACTGATGCCTTTAACTTCCTGCCACCTTTTATCATTTAAAAAAATTGCTACAATCCCTAGTCCACTAAGTAGAATCTGATATTGTTATTTTGTAAATGGCCATATTGTCAGATTGCCTTCAAAATATTTATATTTAGACCCATAGTCCTGGACTGTTTCCAGTGTTTTCTTCTGTATATCATATGGCTGTTGTACTCATTAACTCACAGTAGTATGGTTACCCATAAAAGATTCAGCCAGTCAAAATCCCAACACAGATGGGAGATCCTGAGACCCCATTCCTAACTGAGGAGCTACTGGCAGTTGATGGTGGTAGTGAGAATCATTTGTTTTTAATAATGTGGCCACTGTTGGGTTGCCCATGGTCCAGTGAGTGGACATATGCCCATGGACATATGTGCAACACTAATTGGAATTAGTGAGTTGAAGGACAGAGGGAGAAGAGGAGAATCGTAGTAGTGGTAGAGGAGGAAGAAGAAGAATGGGAGGGGAAATCAAGGAGATGATTTGAAAAGAAAGAAGTGTTTGTGACGTTCCTGAGGAAGCTAATGGTCTCCACCTGCATCCCACAAACATGTGCATCATCAACAAACAGATGTTCACACAAAAACAACTCACTTCAAAGATGATAAGGAGTTTACTCTGGACCCAAATATGAGGGTCATGGCCTGGGAACACAGGGAAATGTTGTACTTTATGTAGTCCTGGGTCACCAAGTAAACCTGATGCTCAGGTTGATGCTCTTGATTAGTGTGCTGGTTGGGTTTTTCTGTTTCATTTTGTCAACTTGACACAATCTATGGTTGTCTGAAAAGAGGGAATCACAACTGAGGAAACTTCTCCAACAGACTGGCCTATAGGCAATCTTATGATGCATTCTCTTGATTAAGGACTGATGTGTGAAGGTCCAGCCCACTGGTGCCAATTGGTCAGGTAGTCCTTGGTTGTATAATAAGGCTGAGCAATGCATAAGGGATTATAATAAGGGAGTAATGCAGTAAGAAGTTCCTCCATGGCCTCTGCTTCAGTTCCTGCCTCCAGATTCCTTCCTTGAGTTCTTGTCATTAGGTAGTGCAACCTGTAAGAAGAAACAAACCATTCCCTACCCAAATTGCTTTTAGTTAGTGTTTATCACAGCAACAGAAAGAAACCAAAGACAGGGATTGGACCAGCTTGAGAGAGGATTGAGTGTGGAACTTAGCACACTTTCCATTATGTGAGCTGGATCAAGTGAAAGAGACCGTGTCTATGAGCCCTCTGATGGACAGTAGAAGGGTAGGATGCTAAGCAAGGGAATGTGTGAGATGAGGTGTTGCAAATGGAAGTCTCACCTAGCATCAAGCTTGGGATGAGATGGGTGAGTGAGAATATTGAAGCTGATGCAGGAACAAAAGAGCTGACTTATGCAAGCATATAACATAGGCATCTCAGACAGAACAAAAGATGGACCTTTGGAGCCAGAATAAAATTAGAATCTATAGGTCCATTTGATGGATTCCACCATGCTTTTTGTTCTGGGAAACAATAATCTCTCTACAACAGAACATAATCTGTTAAGAGCCAGCATATTTAGTTTGGTAGTTATTATTAATATGAATGACTGTTGATAACTGAGAATTTCGCATCTCAATGATGAGATGGGAGACCATTTTCACCTCTTATAGATAATTACCCCCCATGAAGGCTGTGATTATAGGTCTTATAACTAAAAATCAAATTAAATTATTGTGTATACTTGGTGAAGTACAATCATTCCTCGTGTCAGTTCCCATAATTAAGATCAGTAACCTAAAACTGCCCTATAATCTAATGACAAATAATGCAATCTTTCATTAAATTTGACATGGTGGTCAGTTAGAAAGAAAACAAAAATAGAAGAGTGGGGGCTTGCAGAATAGCCAGATCTGGAGATGTGGGTCTAGCTATTGGATTTCATTATGAAAAGACTTCGTGGCATCATCATTGCTGCCCCAGTCAGAACCTTAAGTGTAGCGGCCCCTCAATAACCTAGAATTGTGCATGAATGGAAGCCAGAATGCAGAATGCAAAGTGTGACTCTCTAACAGTGACTGGCACCAAGAGAATGAGAGCAGGAGTTTGAACAACAGCATCAAGTTATTTGAGTGGTATTTACAGAATACTCCACAAGTATTCATTTACAAGACCCATTCCTGATTATGGACCATGTTCTGTGTCACAAGAATAGCATCAAGAAATTTATTAAAGATTCAAATAATAGAACAGGATTAAATCAGAATTCAATCATTGAAAGATTGATGGGTAGCCCTAGACATTTACAAAGAAAGAAAAATACTCAAACCAGAACATTCCAGAAATTTTAAAGTGTTCCAAACTGAATGGAAATGAAATGCAATGCACTAAATTTATGTGAAACTGCCACTTTCTCTCACTAGAGACAGACAAGTCTCATCCATGACCAACACCAACTCACCTCAGTTAGAATGGATAGTATCAAAAAGAAATACTGGGGAAGATGTGGGGAGAGGGGTCTTTTCATACACTGTTGGGAAAGTCAATTAAAGCAACTCTTAAGGAAAACTAAAAATGCAGCTACCTCTATGACCAGTGATCCCAAGACTGTACCCAGAAGAAATGAAGTGCTGAGGAGCACTTCCTGTTTGTTGATCTTAGTCACAAAGACTAAGATCAAGAAGCAACCTTAGTGTCCAGGAGAACCTGGATGAAGATGTACCAGAACACAGTATGAAAGCCCCTCTGTGGAGGGAGGGTGGTCCATGAGAAGGCTGCTGAGTGCCCTGAAAACTGCAGAAAGGGCAGCAGGTTTGTGGTTTGTTATTCTGCAGGGTGACTGGACTTGACCACAAGAGTCTAATATTTCAAAATAAGAAGTCCATGTTTGAGTTACTTTTTGTTGCAGTGATTAAATCACCATGGCCCAAAGCAACTTACAGGGGGGGAAAGTTTATTTAGGCTTATGGTTCCAAAGGGTTAAGAGTCCATCCATGTGGGAGGCATGGCAGCAGGAAGAGGAAGCTGGGGGCTCAGAACTCGATCATAAGCAGGAAAAAGAGGGAGCAAATTGGAGATAGGTGAGGCTATGAACTCTCAAAGCTCCCCCAGTGTCATACTTCCTCCCTCAAGGCTAAGAACCTTCACTTCACCAAGCAGTTTCACCAACTGGGACCAAGTACTCAAATACCTGAGCCTAGAAGGGACATTTGCATTCAAATCATTGCAGGTAGTATTGTGAGTGTTTCCCCATGAACAAACAGATAACTGTTTCAGATGGCAGACATGTCAGTGACTCTAATTTGATCATTGTGGTGTATAATGGGTATTAGAGCCAATTAACTTGTAGAATTGATATTTAACAATACATAAATAAACAAATATCCACTGTGCAAAAAGAATATGTATTGTCCCCTTAAGATCAAATAAAAAGAACTGTCCACGCTTATGATTTATATAGTTACATAAGTATACTTTTATAGAGAAATACATGTATTATCATTCAGTATATGCTTATTTTTTTAATTTTATGCATGCATGTGCACATGTGGACGTGTGCTCATATGCCTCAAGTTCATATATGGGAGAAGAAAAAAACACATTTCCTCTAGAGACAGGGGGAAATGATCATTTGAGGCCATAAGAGCTTCTTGCCAATGCTTACTTTCTAAGGATTATCTACTAATTTTTAGAAATTTATAATTTTTAATTATACATACATATATATCTCCATGTGTATGTTCACCTGATTGCAGGTGCTGATGGAGGCAAGAAGAGGGTGTTGGAGCTATTGTTGTGAGCTGCTCAATGTGGGTGCAGTAAACCAAGCTTATGTCCTCAGTATGTGTTTGTGACAGTCATTGGAACAGCCCAGTTTTGATAGGTCCTCTGGGTTGGGATATTGCTAATCAACAGTGACCAAAGAACAACTTCAAGTGATTTTAAGCACAATTTAGCTTCCCACTGGGCAGTAACAATGAATCAAAGGGGGTGAAGGTGTAGTAGTGGCAACTATCAGAAAGATTTAAGAAAGACTAATTAATATATAAAGAAAATGCTATTAACTTCCCTTGCCCTAGAAACGAGCACATGAAATTTAATGACTTTCTTAATCCAAACTTGAGGTTTCATGAGGGTTACCTTCCCTTCTAGTCATATTTAACCTAAAAATAATAAGTAAACAGAAAACAATAAAAACTCATTTTCTAATGAAAAATACATAATCACATCTACCCTTTATTAGACAGGATTTTTAGTTTTAAGACAGTAGGATGTTCTATTTTTCAAAATAAAGCTTAATTTTGAAGTGTAGGTACATAGATTTATTTAAAGATTTCCCAAGTGGGGGAAACAATCAAGACTCTAGAAAGCACTTTGGGGCAGAAAATGGTCTTTTCTTTGTTAATAAAAAAGCAAGCAGACTGGAAGCATGACTTCATTTCTGCTCCCTGGATTTTTCTAGATGTTGTCTGATCATTTCATGGCAGACCATATTTCACAGCAGCTCTTTGAACTGGGCATATAGCCACAACTGTAAGCTTGACAATTATACCAAATATATCTTCAAAATGGCATGCAAAGTAGATGCGGTGGAGTTGCTAATTTTCGACAGCCGTTCATCATGGCTGAGTCAGATGTGATGTGGGTGTCATCCCTGTGAGATACAGCTTCAGTAAGCTCATTTGGTGACATGAATAGCAGCATCTCTGATGAGCGCATCAGGAAATAATCACCAGACTCATTCAGATATCCCTGCTACAGATGCAGAGCTGGCCCGGTGATTCATGGATCTGAAACTTCTCTGAGCAGGAAAAGTAGTGATGTCATGATACCAGGTGGGGATGCTGGCAGTGGAAGAAGGTTGTTTCCTCATGAGTTCAGGCCAAAGCACACATGAAATCTCATAGACGTGATGGGGTGTGGCATGCACTGCTGGACTTCACTTCTTCTTTGCAAATAAGGACTACCCACTTCCTATAGCTCTATCATTTTTGAAACAGGGTGTCTCTAAGGAGCCCTCGCTGGCCTAGAACTCACTATGTAGACTAGGTTTCTCAGAAACTCGTAGAAATCCATTTGCCTCTACCTTCCAAGTCCTGGGATTAAAGGGGACGACCATGCCTGGCCCAACTTGTTTTTACTTTATGTGTTTGGGTGTTTTGCCTACATGTTTGTCTACACATAACTTGCATGCAGTATTACCTATGGAAATCACAAGAGGGTATCAGATCTCCTAAAAGTGGGGCTACAGAGGTTCTTGAGACACCAAATAGGTGGTGAGAGTGGAACCAGGGCACTCTGGAAGAGCAGCCAGTGCTCTTAATCTGAGCCATTTCTATAGTTCCTTAAATTTTAAGCTACCATAAATTCCAATCCACTTTAATCATCATGTTGATCAGTCAAAACTAATCAAACAGGGAAACCTTCATGGAGAAATTGCCTGCCTCAAATTATCTTGTGAACATGTCACTGGTGGATTATCTTGATTGTTAATTGATGCAGGAGGGCCCAGCCCACTGTGGGGGGCACCATTCTCTGGGTAGGTGGTCCTGTGCTGTATAAGAAAGCAAGCTGAGCATAAGCCTATGAGTGAGCCAGCAAGGAGCTTCCTCCATGGTTTCTGCTTCAGTTCCTGCTAGAGTTCCTGTCCTGACTTCCACAGTAATGGGCTGTGAACTGCAAGTGTAAGCAAAATAACCCCTTTCATACTCTAGGTTGCTTCTGGTCATGGTGTTTTATCACAGCAACAGAAAACAAGCTAGAACACATACAAAATAATGGATTTTTGTGACATTTTCTTACATACACATCATTATACCCCATTCTAATCCATCTCTGTCTTAGGGTTTTCACCATGACCATGATAACTCTTTTAAAGAAAAACATTTAATTGGGGCTGGCTTACTGTTTCAGAGGCTTAGTCCATTATCATCATGGCAGGATATGGTGGCATGCAGGCAGACGTGCTAGAGAGGGAGCTGAGAGTTCTACATCCGGATCCATATACAGCAGGAGACAGGGCATAGCTTGAGCATAAAGGAGACCTCAAAGTCCACCCCCACAGTGATACACATACTCCAACAAGGCCACACCTCCTAATAGTGCCACTCCCTATGGGCTAAACATTCAAACATATGGGTCTATGGGAGACATAACTATTCAAACCACCACACTCTTCCAAAAGCTTCCTTTCTTTGTTCTTCTTCCCTTCTTGATGATTCTCTTCCCATACCCCCAAAGTAATCATACATATTCTATTACCCTGTCCTGATAACCTCTCTCTCTCTCATACACACACACACAAACACAAATCTAAATCCTGCACATATGGAACATGAGCTGTATTTGTCTCTCTGAGTCTTGACATTTTTGTTTAACATACTGATCTAAAGTTCTTTCCATTTTCTGAAACTGTCATCGTTTCATCTTTATAACTGTATATTTATATCCCTTGTGTATATTTACTGGGTGTATAACCTTTACCCAGTAATCTGTTGATTAATTAATTAGGTAATCATCTGATATCTAGGCTCTTTTCATTTCTCAAGGGTTTTCATTCTTTTCCTTTAATCTCTTTAAATTATTTCTCTTCTTTTGGGGATTATAATATAACTACATAATTTCTTTCTTCCCTTTCCTCCTGCTCCATACACCCCCCCAGCTCTCTTTCAAATTCATGGCTTCCTTTTTCATTAATTGTTGCTACATAAATATTTCTATGCATGTATACATACATACATACATACATTTGTATATGCATGCATATTCCTAAATACATAAATTTAACCTGCTCAGTCCATATAATGTTGCTTGTATGTAGGTTTTCAGGACTGATCGTCTTGTACTGGATACCCAGTTAGGGTGTTCTTCCCAGAAGAAGATTATTTCTCCTACTCTCACCATTCTTCAGTTGCTTCTATTCTTTATGTAAAGTTGAGGAGTTCTTGTACCTCCTGCATGTTAGCATATTTTAACATATAAATACACATTTTTTACATAGAAAACTGAGAAATACAGATTCATCAAAACATTTAAAATCACTAAACTCCTATGATCCAAGAGGAAAATCTTTGTCAAGTATTGGTGAATTGTTCTGAGTGTGTATAAAATATGTTTGGTTGTGTGTGCACATTATTATGTGTCCTCAGTTACCAGAGGATGATATAAACATCATCTCTATAATAGTATCAAAATTACAAAACTGGGCTGGAAGAATAGCTCTGCAAACATGTCATCTTAAGTTCAATTACCAAGAACCTCATGGTGGCTCTTAATTTGTTAAACAAAGCATATTTATCAGTATCTAAGTAGGCAACAGTGCACAGAACCAGAGTGAACAATCCTGAGAAAGCCAGCTTCTCCTGTGTCTCTTCACCACATGGCTACAACTGAGACACCTGCTGGCCAATAAAGATTATTACAACTACTCCTATTCAATGTAATTGCCTTACAACAGGTAAGATTTGAAAAATTACATGATTACTGATAATATTACCATTCAGGAATTTAATAACCATTATGCTTTGGATGGTATTCTGCAAGGCTTATGCGATTTTCCTTATACATTCACTTATTTGATTTGGGGAATTAGTTTTGTTTTTAATATTATATTGTTATAAAAATGGTTTGATACAGAGCCAAGAATGAGGCACCTTTAGAAATGATACAGTCTTTACAGACTAACAATGAACAGCTAGTTGTAAGAATTAATACTATGGAAAAGGAAAGCATTAATTTGACAGACAAAATCTAATCAATGTCAAAGGGTGCTGAGACAGTATCTGAAAGATTTTGTACTGTTAAATTTAATAATCAAAATCTGTTGAAAAGTTATGGTAGATTAATGAATAAGGTATCTCTCCAGGAAGGTAATATACCCACCATCAAAATTATGTTCAAGGATGAAATGTTATCTTTACTGGACAAATTTCATACCTTTGAATCATCAATGAGAGCATTATAATGAAACACTGGACAGGAGATACAGACTTTACAAAAGGCAGTGGTAAAAAGATGTGAAAGATTAAGGAAATTATTGAAAATGATTAGCAGGGACACAAGGTAGAAGGACAGGATTTAGCCTTGTCAGTTATTGCCAGACTCTTGGGTGACTTACCCAGAGTTTTAACTGCCTAACTGGTAATTTCCTCTGAGATACCATCTGGCACAAAATACCCTAAGGTAGTCAAAGAATATACATAGCAACCTATAGGTATGAGTGATTTAAAAGAAATTAAGCAAGCAATAGTATCTTATAGCCTGCATTCATGATTTGTTAGGGAAATGGTGAAAACATGGGCTTCAAGCAATAAGGCTGCACCACACAACTGGCTTCAACTGATCTCAGCAATCCTAGAAAATGGTCCCCAGCTTCTATGGAAATGCCATTGACAAGAAGAGGCAAAAATTTTAGAACAATGGGGAAAAGCAAAAGGATTTGAGGCTTCCCAAGATCAAATTCTTGGTGAGGGCCAGTACTCAAAGTCTCTGGACCAGGTTTTTACAACAAACACACCTTGTCTTTATGTAGCACAGCAGCTTTAAATGCTTGGAACAGGATTCAGGAACTAGGAAAAAATAACTGAATCACATATCAGGGTTAAATAGGGTCAGAGAGAACCCTTTAGTGAATTCTTACAAAGTTTAGCTAAGGCTGTAAAAGTAGGAGTAACAGCCCCAAAAGTTTATTGAATTTCTGGCCTTTGAAAATGTCAGTTTAACATGTAAAAAGATCCTTGGGCCTTTAAATGTCAGATCAGCACCAATAGATGAGTGGATCTTGCATATAATAAATATTGAGACATTTGACTATAGTACTGAGGCTTGGGTAACAGAAGTGATTTCCAATGGTATGAGGAGACACCAAAATGCCAAATGCTTTAATTGTGGTAGAATAGGACATCTGAAAAGGGATCATAGAAAAGGAATTCCTAGGAATAATGTCTTCTCTCGGAATGGCAAGAATATGCAGTCTCAGGCTTCTGGAATATGTAGGAGGTGTGGCAAAAGCTGACATTGGACCAATGAATGAGATTGAGAAAAGACAGACAAGGTTATAGTGATGAGGCGAGCAGGCCTGCTTTTTGTCCTGGCCAGCTCCCACACTGCTAGCTTTACACACAAAATAACACACAAATTGTATTCATTTAAGTACTGTCTAGCCCATTAGTTCTAGCCTCTTATTGGCTAATTCTCACATCTTGGTTAACCTATT
>LOJH01062716.1:0-10823 GCA_001685095.1 Ellobius talpinus
AAGAAGAAGAAGAAGAAGAAAGAGAAGAACAGATAGCAAGCAACAACCAGGGAGAGAAGCAGGCTGCATGAACCCAAAGAAGCACATTGGAGGATGACTTTCAGTTTTGACAAACTAATGATTTATTTATTTATTTATTTAAATTAACTCATCACATTTAAGGGATTTGGAAAGATGAGCGCACAGTACATATGGGAACATTGACTGACATCAGCTCTCCAGAAAGAGCTGGCAAAGCCTGTCCACGAGTCTGGAGGATTGATCAGAAACATGGATGAATTCTTCTTTGAAGGTTTCTCTACAGGTGTGTATGTGGGTGCATACACATGCAGGCATGCATGTGTGTTCATGTGCATATGGAGACCAGAGAGCAACCTCAGGTGTCATTCACCAGGAGCCATCTACCTGTGTTTTGAGATCTCTCATTGGCCTGGAACTCATCAAGTATTAAGAAACTGGGCTGTCTGGCCTGCAGGTCGGCTTCTACCTTCCCATCACCTAGGTGACCACATCCACCCCCACCCCTTTCTAATGGAGGTTCTAGAATTGAACTCAAGTGTTCAAGGTTGCAAGGCAAACATTCTACCAACTGACCCATCTTCTCTGTTCCTAAACAAAGTTTTTACAAAGACAATGTAAACGGTCCAGAATCAAAGAGACTGGGACCGATGGGACAAGATTTTAAGCATCCACCAAAAATAGGGTACCTGAAAAATGTCACAATAGGGAAGAATTCTCAAAGCGCAATGTTTGCTTTAAAACCAGGCTATGTGGTGGTCTATGCTCTCAGCAGAACAAAGGGCTTGTGTGCTAGCGCATGAAGGAGGATGAGTGAGAGGCCTGAAAATAGAAGCAGTGACAACTCCCAGAGTTACAGTCCGGGGACTTCCACTTTATTTATGAGTATTGAATGATGAGTATCTGCCACACAGACTCAGAAAAAAGTTCCATTCCCCATTATCACCACCACCATCACGGTGGGACTGACGGGTGGGAGACAAAGGATGTATGTAGTGCAGACAGAGGGGCTGAGTTTAGGGATAAGGAAACCATGGAAAGAGAAATGTAGAAGAAATGTGGTGTGTGGTGCAGGCAGCAACTCAGAAGGGCAACGGTGCTGCCTAAAGGTTCATCGGGATGAGGATAGAGGTGGGTCATGGTATGCCAGTGATGGAACGGACTGTTAGGCTGGCAGCAGAGAAGACCCCTCATGCAGGGATCATCCATGGGGAATTGGAAGGTGTGCATCTACCTAAAGGCTGTGGCCAGTGCCCCCCAGGGTCTTGTGATGAGCATTGTATCGGTTCAGCAGACTTCAAACCTAGCTTGACTATACTGCTGTCTCCCAAAGACCTGGACTTCAGGTCCAGTAGGAACACAAGGAGGACCATCAACAACTCATGCCTCATAGTTTCATCTGGAGACGTCCACTTAGACGCTAGGAGTGTCCTGGATTTTGACCATATTGGAAGAATAGGGTAGAGGATAAACAAGGATATGTCTGTTTTGTCTATTCTGGTTTGCAAGACCCAAATAAATGAGCCTCTTTTGGTTTGTTTAAAAAGAAAAAAATTCAAGAACTATAGACATGAACCAGCAAGGATTTCAAAACATATCTTCAAAAAACCAATTTTTAAAAACGGAGATAAAATCTTCAAGACAGGAATTCATAGGCACAAACGCAAACATTACCACAGACAACACCCAACGTGAGACAGGATTTGTCTCCTGGCAGACAAGAAATGGGACCAGCTGGGCCCTCAAATGGAGAGAAGATGCAGGACAGGACAAAGGCCTCAAACAGGCCTCTAGGATGCCAAGAATGTCCTGAGCTACATTTCTGAGGGGCTATGGCGTCACACAATCCAGAAAGGGCTCAGACCCAACTTGGCAGATGGGAGAGATAGGGTCACCCTCATAACAACCGTTTCAGGGCCAGTGACATGGCTCAGTGAGTAAAGGGGCCAACTGCCAAGTTTGACAACCTGAGTTCAATTCCCAGGACCTACATGGTGGAGGGCGGCAGGGCAGACTCTCGCGAGCGGTCCTCTGACCACCACGGGAATGCTGTGGCACGTGAGCTACCTTCTCCTACTACACAAAATAAACAAATACATGTTTGAAGAAGAAAAAGAAAAGAAATCAATGTCTCAGACAGGCAACCATCCCCACCTCAGCCCAAAGCTGCCTGTAGCGTAGACATAGGGAGCCTCCGGGCATGGAAAACCTAAAAGCCAAGCTCTGCCATGCACACAACAGTCAACTCAGAAGCCAAACCATCCTTGCCATGGAGAAGACAGGCTGTTGCTCTCTTTACTTGCCACCTAGATGGTATACACAGGACAATGCCCATGCAGACGTCAGGACCCAGAAATGAAAGAGACTGCAGCAATTCACAGGAACAATCCCTGGTTCCTCAGCATCCCTGAGCAAAGCAAAACAAAACTCCTGGGTTCTGTGCCCTGTGCCTGGAGCTCAATTGGTAATGCCCTTGTTTTGCAGGTGTGAGGACCTGAGTTCAATCCCAAGAAACCACACTGAAAAAAAAAAGAACAAACATAGAAATGGAAGTGTGCCCTGATGACCCCGGTACCTTGGAGGCGATGATTGGTGGATCCCTGGGGTACACTGCTCAGCCAGCATCACCTACTTGGTAAGTCTCAGGAGAAGGGGAAGGGGTGCTTGTCTAGAAAGAGTAGACATGACCTACGTGATGATACCTGAGGTTTTCCTTTAGTCTCTACACATATGTGAACATGTGTGCTGCATGTGTGTGGAGTGGATGCTGCATGTGTGGTGCATATTTCATGCATGCGTGTGTCTACGTGACTCACACGCTGAGAATGCTGGGCTTCCGCTCTGAGGTCACTCCAGAGCACTCTGAAGGCCCTGCCGTATGAATGACAACCCAGGTGTTATTTCCTCATGTTGTTACCTTCACTGAAGCCTCTGGAAGTGCCTAGCCACATCCAGTGAGGGCCTTAATGAGCATGGACCCAAGTAGCATGGTTCTTAGGCCTCTGCTTCACTTCCCTACTGAAACTGTGCCTGGACCTCATCTTCATCCTGAGTAATCATGTCAGAGTCTTCTCCTTACCTTTGTGAAGTTATGGTAGGCTAAGAAACCTGTTTAACGCCCTGAGGGTCAAGATCACAAAACAGTAAGTGAGGAAGAAAGTTCTAGAACAAGTGTGTGTGTTCAGCACCATCCGGGGGCACACACCAGGCACTTCACCCTCAATACCCAGACTCTTCCAAAGGTGGTCCCTGTGCTGAGTGTCCAGCGTACATGAGCGTGTCTAAGGGACCATCTTGCATGTCTCCCCTTCAGCTCTCCCAGCCAGGAGCCGGGCCGGTCTCACAGAAGTAGGGTGTTCCCTGAAACATCAAGATTGCATGTATAGGAGAGCATGGAAACTCAACTATTCAAATGTCTGTTGTTTGTCAGATGCAGGGGATCTCTCAGGATCCCAGCAGACCTACCTGCAGGAAGATGCGTGTCCAGGAACACAGAGAAGAAGGAGGGGCCCTGGAAGAATCCAGAAGGCATGTGTGGCAGAGATGGGGCCTTGGGCCTTCCAAGGTTCAGGAAGTATCCCCCAGGAGATACTGGGAGGAAAAAGCTGTGCCTTGGACACATGAAAGAAAGATTACGAACAGAATGGGGGAGGCTGGGTACAAAGATCTGGACTGGCCAAAGAAGAGCCATTCAAAATGCCAAAGGTGGCAGCCAGTAGGTCACGATGGCCCTATACCTTTGCTGTTTGCAGTACAAGGGATGGAATCTAGAAGCAAACACACACCACACAAGTGCTCCGTCTCAGACCTAGAGGTGCAACCCCAGGTCTGATTTGGCATTGCTTTGATCTAAATGCTGTTCAGCCAATACAGGGAAACACGGCTATAGAACAAAAGTTCACCGTACCGAGCTCTGCCACAAGCTAACCCACCAACCTGAAATTCTTGCTTTGGGAGGTAGAGTAGGCACTGTCTGCTTGTCGGGGCACTGATTCCCAATCAACCCCATATCCAAAGGTCTCCATCCTCAATACTGAAAACCTTTGCCTTTCCTTTGTCTCAAAGCCCATGCCCGAGACTGATACCCAAGTCTTCCTCCCACTACCAGGCAAACTAACCTGCTTGAATAGTCCTTTCTTCTGGGCCCATGGGGAGGTAAATGGCCAGTGACTCTCCATAGGAGTCAGGGAAGAGGGCAAGGAGCAGAACTCCCTTGAGCCAGGACCTCCTCAACTGGGAGCTACTGAGGCCTCTGGACATGGCCCAGAAAGCAGCTGCCCCTGTCATCACTCGCTCTGTGTAACAGAGCAGCCAACCTGCACTTGGAGCGCCAAAGGGAAGCGAAGGGGAAACCCTGCTCAGGTCTGGGAGAGCATTTATAATAAATGTTAAAAAAAAGAGGCACTATTCTAACCTAAATACTAAGAGCATGTTTAAGGCAACTTTTACAAAGTGGATGAGCTCAAATCAATATTTCTCCCTAACCAGTTAGCAAAGATCACCCAGATAATTTAAAAGGGAATGAAAATCCCATTTACAATAAAGAATGCAAAATATTACACAACAGAACTAAAAGGTGCAATAACTGTTGATGCCTCATGAGGAAAAACGATGAAATTTAAACCTAGAATTATATTGGTAAAAGAAAACCATTCTCAAATAATAGGCAGACATTCCTGATCTTGACTGGGGCTATTTAATTTGGTAAAGAAGGCAGCAGTTCTTCCAAATGATTTTAAAATATAGATTATGCAATTTTAACACTGTAAGCTATAATAGTCTTCTTGCCTAATCCATAGGAGAGAATGGCTCCTAAATGGAGATAACTTAAACCTGTGCCTGTGTATGTTCAGCAACACTCACGTACAGCTAGAGGCCAGAGGTCAACCTTGGGCACCATTCCTCGTGGGTGGCAGGGGTCAAACTCCTCATGCTTGCACTGCAAGTGTTTGACCAACTGAGCCATCTCCTCAGTCCCCGAACTGTAGTCATTACAACACTTAACAGACAAGCAGAGGAGACCCAGAGAAAGCAATTGCAAAGCCTAGGAGGGGTTCTGTGAGGCAGGCAGCTTAGAACGCTGACACCCTCACTCAGTGGCTGGACGCTGAGAACAGCCAGTTGCTTGTCTCACAGAGCACCATGAGGCCAGGTCTCTTGAGAGGCACACAGAGAGTATGGCTGCGCAGTTGCCAGCTTGAGAAGTTTCCGCACGGCCAGGACTGCTGAAAGCCAGTCACCCACCCTGCAAAGTGAGGACGCTGGGTGGGAGCTCCCTGGACAAAGGGAAGGGGAAATAGGAAGGCGCTGACGGAGGTCCACATGTCACCTGGGAAAGGTAGAAGCAGCGTCAGAATGGTCCAAATGATCCAGAAGTCATTCTTCAAACTAATGTGGGTCTCCCATGGGCCAAAATGTGCCCAGAGAAGGAAAATTGTGTAAGTAGTCACTAGACCTTAGAATGGGACCATTAAATACATAGGTGATTAACACAGCCCCAAAGAAAAATCCAACAAAAAACTTTTCCTAACCATTTAAAAAAGTTCCTGACATGTAAACACATCACAATTATCCAAATGATGTTGAGAAGCAGGGTAAGCCAGGGAGAGAGTGGCCTCCATGCTGCTTCCAAGGGCGTCATCCGAAGAGACTTTGCTCACTGGGCTGATGGGAACAAAGCTGGACGTTCACTCTGTAAGGTTCTCTAATGAAAATAACTAAAACATCCAGAACGTTCCAGGTCTTTAACCCCAGAATCACCACCACAAATTTCCTAAAAGGAAAGAGACGATGGTGTTTGGGAGACTTCTGTGTTAAAAAATCTTCCCAGTAAAACTTTTCATACAGGTAACATACTGCTGTTCAGAAAATCATGTGTGTTTCATCTGGAATATCCACAGATCTCAGGAAATTACTAAGTGGTCATGTAGGAGGTGGCTTTCAAGGGAGGGGAGACAGAGCACAGCAGTACGAAGGATTAAGGGGGAAGATGGAAAAGGGAGAGCTATATTGGAGTGGGAATTGTGATGATATTTTATAGTGGAATGAGCCATTAGTCAGCCATAGAGCCAGGCTGTGGTGGTGCACACCTTTAATCCCAGCACTCGGGAGGTAGACTCAGACAGATCTGGGTGAGTTCAAGGCCACCCTAGGTTACACTAGACTGACCAGTCTCAGAGAGTAACAGAGTCAGGTGGTGTTGGCTCACACCTTTAATCCCAGTATTTGGAATCACACGCCTTTAATCCCAACACTAGGGAGGTAGAGACAGGAAGGGATACAGCTAGATAGAGAGAGGAATTCAAGGCGGCAGGAGACAGGAGTTCAAGGTATTCAGTCTAAGGGTTTGTAGAGACAGGATACCCCATTCTGTCTGAGGATTCAGTAGAGGTAAGAATTAGTGGCTGGCTGCTCTGCTTCTCTGATCTTCAGGCAAGATTAACTTGTTAAAGGACAAACAAAATGTCACCAAAGGGGACAGGGAAGCAGGGCAGATGAGGGGATGCACAGAGGGATAAACTAGAAAGGGGTAATCTTGTAAAGAGCCATATGGAACCCCACTACTTTAGAGGCTTCCATATGGAGAGAGCGGTTCAATGGGACTACCCCATAATAGGTCACAATACTCCAGTGACCCATGCTAGCAAGGAAAAGAATGCTAGTACTAGGAACGGGTTACCTCTTTTTGAGTTGCTGATGAGATCATGTAGACCCCCCAAGCATGGTAAGCGATTTGCCAATACTCTTGGCTACCCTCCAGAAGCTGAGGGTAAGACCCCATGGCCGAAGACACCACATACTTGAGTCGTAGAATGTGGAAATATAAATCTGGTACTGACCTGGAAGTCTTATCTCTACTGGCTAGCTTTCAGGGCTGGAAGATGCTATGCACAGTGCTGGAGGAGAAAAACAAGCATCGGTGTCACCAAGCCGTGAACTCCATGAGCTACAATAATGACTGGAGTGACAAGGTGTGACATACACTGTGCAATGGTGGCATCAGTAAGTAAGTAACCACGCTCTGATTGGATCCAAACCTGGCAAAAAAAAAAAAAAACAACCTATGGCTAGATAGATTGTTAGGGGAGAAATTACTATTATTCCACTAAATCAGCACAATAATAAAAGGAACCGTAACAGCGTATTATTATGCTCGCAGATAATCGCATCTCTCAGCTTTCATCAGAGAAGTTTCTCCTTGCAGTAGATGCTAAGAAACACAGAGATTGCCGACTGGTCAGTGTATAGAAAATAAGAAACTGTGGAACGCTCATCCCTGGACAGGATGGATGTACATATCACACCAACGTCTCCAAGAATCATGGATCTTCGCAAAAGATTATAAGAACCAGAGGTGGTGGATAGCATCAAGGAAACGGTGTTGACAAGACGCATCAGAGAAGGTGAACAGATGAACAGACTGTGATTACGAGAACATTGCAAGCCCTGTGAAAGCTCAACCCAGACAAAAGCCCAGTGTAGAGGGGGACACACGAACTCCCTACAGCAGCTGAGGAGCTGTTGACATTCTCTAGCTAATGGGGGAGAGAGACAGAGTCAGCTTTCTTTAATTATGTGACTTCTGGTAGGGAGACCACATGCCGGGACAGACCCCACGCCCAAGACTAATTGGGCAACACAAACTAGACTCAATCAGGTGAAACAAAGGAGGAAAAAAACCCTCCAAGTTTGGTGGGAAGAGATAGGAGGGTGGTTAGGGGAGGAGTTGGGCAAAGAAAGGAATGCGTTCAAATTACATGGCATGAACTCTCAAAGAATGAAAAAGCATTGTTTAAAACGAAGATCATAATTTCAAGGAAGTTGCTGATATTTTATTTATTTTGCATGTGTGCATATGTGTGTGTTAATGTGCATGAGTATGTGTGTACATGTGGAGGGATATGCACATGTATGGCCACGCGTGAGAAAACCAGAGCTCAATGCCAGGGGTCTTTTGCAATCTCTCTCCACCTTGTATTTTAAGACAGCGTCTCCCACTAAAATGAGAGCTTAGGCTGCCTGGCCAGTGAACTCGCAGATCCTCCTGTCTCCAGTTTCCCAGTGCTGTGAGGACAGGGACATGTGCCTCTGTGTGGGTCTTTCTACATGGGTCCTGGGGGACCAGCCTCAGGTATTAATAGTATGAGTACTTTACAGACTGAGCCATCTCTCAACCTCAGAGAAAGCTGATGTGGGGAACGGCTGGTGTGAAATGAAAGAGACATTAAAAATCAAGCATCGAGTACTATGCAAGTTGGTTTCAATATGTGACACGCACATATGCAAATTTCACTCATTCAATAACCTGATGCCAGGCCCTTGCTCAGGGGCAGACACTGTCTACAGAGCAGTGAGCAAAACAGATAGGCCACTGCCTGCATGCAGCTTCCAGTTTGGCGAGACCAGACAGGCGGGCACGCACTCCTCATGGAAAGAGACAACTCTTTGTGGAGTGTTAGCGATATTTAGAGAAACTGTGGATAAAAATGATTTTCTTTCTTGCACTTATCTGAAAATATTTCCATCATACACATGGCTTATTTGCATAATTGGAAATGAGACTTTGGTTAAAAATCTCAACACTTCCTACCTAGAACCCAGTCGTCCCCCAGCAGCAGAGGCAAGGACCCTAGCAGCAGGCCTGCACAGCGCTATTCTGGGCTGGCTGTGCTGCATGGGAGCCTGTGTCCCCCGAAATAACTCCCTCTGTTAAAACCAAGAATGGGCGAGGAGAAAGAAAGTGAGACAATGACACACAAACTCTATTTGAAAAATCCACATGACCTTTTAAAAGACCGGGGCTGAAAATAAATGCATGACTCAGGGCCAGGTGATCTCAGGGACTAAATGTCCTCATGAAAATACCTTCAGACCGTCCCTCACTGCAGTCAGTCACATTAGAGGGAAGGCCACCATGCCCAGAAAGACTGGAGAGGACGTGGAATGTGTGTCAGTCAATTTTAAGACCTTCCTAAAGCTAACATCCGTGTGGAGCCTGTCTCCACTGAGGAGCACAGCACACAGAATATGTGCACCTAGACGTGCAGGCTAGAGCCCTGGGGCAAGAAGGAGCATTTATATGCAAGCCCTTTGCATTTAAATTGCATATTCCGGCAATATGGGGGTTGAGAACAAATACTGCAGTTCCATAGGAGGAAGCTATTGGGGCCAGCTGCCAGCAGGTGTCCGGAAACACAGCTTCCGGAGACAGGGCTCACACCACGGGATGTGGTCCGTTCTCCTCTGGATGAATGGTGTGGGCAGTGACCAACCTGAAGAGCTTGATGGTAGCCAGACAAATATTCAGGGGCCAGGGTGGAACTTCACCACAGAGAGAAGGGTTAGCAAGGGGGACCTGGTTCCCGTCTATGTGTTTGTGTTGTTCAAAAGAAAAATAGGAACCTGGTATAGGAGGGGCGGCCACGATGGACATGGAGACACACAAATGACATGAGGGCAGTGGGCATCAAGGACGAAACCCAACCATCCTGAAAACATCAAAGGTCTGAACCCCAAAACTATAAAAAGCCAGGATGACTGTCCAAGGGTTGATGAAGAAGCAAACCGTACATCCAGACAATGGAGTATTAGTCAGCCATGAGAGAAGAGCTGCAGAGCCACCAAAGGACAGGGAAGGGCCGGAGGGCACAGCACTGGTGAAATGACAACCAGGAAGTCTACACTACTGCAAGCCTTGGACCTTGCCAAACTCTGCAAACATCAAAGTAATAGCAAAGTCAAAACAGTGATTATCAGTTGTCAGAAGCCTGGAGGAGGGGGAGGGCATAGACAGGTGGAAACCAGAGGTTTCTGGGGGCCAAAAACACCCCTGTGTCCACTACAGGACAAGGCACATTAGTCCAAGTTCATCCAGCAGGCAACATATACAGGGAGTCCTAATGAAGACTGTGGGTTTCAGTCAGCATGTGTCAATGCTGGTTCCTTATTGTCAATGTGGGCACCATTGTCCCACACAGCATAAGATGTCAGTGACCAGCAGCAGCTGGAAGGAGATGCTACTGTATAAGGCTTCTCACTTTCTGCACAATTCTGAAAACTGCTTTCTATAAAAAGTAAGTTCTTTTTTTTTAAAGCTTGTCTGGCAAACCCTCAGAGTCAATGGAGTCCCCAGGGTCTGACCAATGGGCGTTCCCTAGCAGGAGGTCCTAGTCAAAGGACAGTCAGGCAGGCAGGAGTGTGGCATCTCTTTGATAGGAGTCTGGTTCTCTTGTGTTAAAAGACTTCATCTTTCTGAACCTGTGTTCTCATCTGTGAAGCAGAAGGACAAGCACTGATGCTCAACCTTGCTGAGATACTGTGAGGCACGAGGGGGGTCCTGCCCAGCACCCAGCCTGCCCCAGCATACACAGGAGTGGGCCAAACACATGCTAACTTACTGTACAAAATTTTATTACATCGGTTAGGTGGTGAAGTTCACCGACATCTGGCATGATAATGCGTGTTATAGAAAGAGTAAAGAAATGTGAGCCCCCACAAAAGCACAGAGCCCAGGAAAATAAAATTTGTGATGTCATCCAGTATGACCCCCCTAATATCAGGCCAACCACTTTCAGTCTCACCCCAACTCCTGACTGGGCCTAAGGCTTGAATTTCAACCAAAAAGGGCTCTGTCTTTAAATCTTCCCCTTTTAGAGTATCTAATGTCTGAGACAGGGGGTTGGGAAAGCACCCCTGTTAACGTATGATCACAGGTATCTGTGACACCACTGTCCTGTCCTCTAGGTTTTATATATGTATGTATGTATGTATGTATGTGTATGTGTATGTATGTATGTATGTATGTA
>LOJH01062717.1:2723-12980 GCA_001685095.1 Ellobius talpinus
CCTCTGGAAGAACAGTCAGTGCTCTTAACCTCTGAGCCACCTCTCCAGCCCTCCTCCATTTTTTTTAAACCAGGCAGAACACTTACTGTCTTCCCCTCAACAACAATGCAACATTGGCAAGAGCACAGATCTGGACTCCAGCGCTTTACCCACTATCACAGGGATAAGGGATAAGGATACTGGGACCCCGGAAGCCAGGCTACTTCTGCAGTCCGTGTCCACGACATCAAATGTGGTAAGAAACATGGAGATGACGTGGAGAGTCTCCTCCCTAACATGGGCTCTAATCAGCCAAGCTCCTAGAAGCTGCTCATCAGACCAAGAAAGCCAAACCCTGATGGACTGATACATTTCTGAAGTCTGCCTCCAGGCGCTGAGAAAGCAAGATGGACATGCCGCACTGAGAAAGGGTGCCGCCACGTGAGGTTGGCCTCATCCAGCTATGGCTTCAGGGAGGCAACTGGTGGGGAACACAATGCTAGAGCACTTTCCTGAGCAGGGTGGCAATGGTGTGAGCGCTCTACATTAGCCAGGAAGAAGCTTCCCCAGTGCCACTTCTTATGACACTAACTCAAGCTTCTGGATAGCCTGGCACTAGCTGTCAGTCGCGGGCAGTGTCTCTGAACTACAGGACTTCCTACGCACGGGTTCAGAGTGGAACAGGTCTGCTGTGCTCTAAACAGCTCCAAATCCAAAGGTACCCACAGGAAAAGACAGAGCATCTTTATCCCTGAGAGCACGCCCTGTCTTTGCATCTTCTGGTCGTCTATATTACCAGAGCCATCTTTATCCATTAACAAGTGAGAAATCTTCATTTCCCAAGGTAAAGAAACCTATTTCAAGGGGCGATTTTTCTCAGTCCTCTCAGGACTTTAGTGGATTTCTAATAAGAGAGGCATGGAAAGAGAAGGAGGTGATGGGGAGAAGGCAGAGGGGAAAAGTTGTAGGGGTGCAGGAAAGAAAGACAGGAAGACAGACCCCCTAGCTGCTAAAAACCCATCCTGTGGGTTTTCAAAGCTCACTATGAGACTGACAACAGTAGGAGCCAAGACGGAAGTGGGGAGAGAGTTTTCAACAAGAGAAAGACATCAGCATAAGAATCAAGAGCAACCAGCCTGAGCACCCAGCTTGAGAGCACCCAGCTTGAGAGCAAGGAAGAACTCTGAACTGAGGTACCTGGGCTCTGGGGAGAGGTGGAATGCTTGACAGAACTGCTCACATGAGGTCAAGCTTTCAGTGAGGTGCTGAGAAGCTTGCTTCTCAAAGAGAAATAAATGTTCTCTGCCTTCAGAAGCCTGAGGAAGAGATAGGCTACTTATGGCGGTGGGCTGGCGTGCTCACCCTTCCTTCTCATGGACTTCGGGTCCTTGGCTGGCTCAGACATGCCTTCAGGGGGAAAGACCACACTCCATCCATGGGAGGGATGTCTCTCTCAGTGAGCACTTTAGAGTTAAGCCTAACCAGCTTAACTCAGGCATGCTGGGCCGACTCCTCCAGGTGCTCTCTTTGGTTCTGTGTTCATGAGAAGATGGTGGGTGGAAGACACACATTTCTACAAATACAAAGGAGATGAAGAATTACCCTCAAGAAAGGTACCAAAGGTTGTCAAGCCTTTGCTACAGCCCTTGGGTCTGGGCTGAGTTGTGAGCTGCCTCTGTCAGGCGTCTCTGAGGGACATTCATGTCCTAGGTACTGGAGGTGGCACAAACAAGGGCAGCCTTAGTTGTGGTGTGGTTTGGGTAGAGTAAACCTCTGAATTCCTGGGGTTTAAAAAAGCAATGTTTTGCCCTCAGTTCAGTTCCAGCTGCCTCCTTCAATGGGAAGAAGCCTTAGCCTTTGCCTGTGAGTCAGAGCTGGTTGCTTACCTAGGGTATGTAATCCCACGAGGTCAGACCACACTTGGGGTTTGTGAGTCTGGGGAGAAAATACCTCTTCGCTTTTGTCAGCCTTTGCTAGGAAGTTGGTATTTGCTTCCATTAAAAATGTAGGTAAGGAGCCAGGTGTGGTGGCAAACGCCTTTAAGACCAGCACTTGGGAGGCAAGCAGATCTCTATGAGTTTGAGGCCAGCCTGGTTTACAAAACGACTTCCAGGATACACAGAGAAACCCTGTCTGGTGGGGGTAGGGGGTGTTGCAGGCAAGGAGCCACAGGAGAATCTGCTGTTAGCAGAAAGCACAGGTATCTTTGAATCTCTTGGCAGCTGTTACACTTCATTGGACTAGACAAGGGCTGGAGTGACCGTTCAGTGACTAAGAGTGCTGGCTGCTCCTGCAGAGGACCTGGTTCCCTCACACGGAGGCTCATGACCATCTATAACTCCAATTCCAGGGGATCCAATGCCCTCTTCTAGCCTCCACGGGCACCATACACCCAAACAGTACAAGGCATACACGTAGGTGAAACAAACTATACACATAAAACAAAATATTTAAAATTTATATTTTAAATGTTTAAAAAGAAATGATGGTTGTTGTCAGATGGACACCGGGTCTGAGGAAGGGTGTGTTACTCTATCATGTATTCCTGTAACTGTTCCAACAACCATCTTTATAGAATTTGCTTCCTTTATTATCCTATACATTTTGTTTTATTAATTCTAGGCTGATTTTTTATTCCATATATTATGAATGTTTTGCCTTCGCATGCATGCACACACACACACACACATGAACACATACATACATGTCCACACACACACATGCACCGCATGTGAGCTTGGTGCCCACAGAAGCCAGAAGAGGGTGGTGGGTGCCCTCAAACTGGAGTTACAGAGGTGCCACCCTGTGGACACTGGAACCCAGCCCTGTCTTCTGCAAGAGCAACGAGTCATTTCTCCAACCCATCTCATTAATTTTTTTACAAAGAGCATTTTAATTAATTTATTCCTTTACACATATCTGAAAGTGATTTACTACTGTACAGTAACGTGTTGCAAAATTAGAAGGTAGCAAAAGTACATTGTGACTGTATAGAAAACTACAGGTTTGCAGATACGTGCTACAGGGTTGCAGGCTCTCTAGTGTTTCCACACATTCTCAGCAAGAGAAACAAAATGCCCAAGAGTAAAGGAAAACTAGACAAATCACGTGGATTTGACTTCGCTGAAAACATCGTGGCTGCCTCCCTGTGAGCACAAGCCGCATGTTCTTCACCAGGTCTTCAAAAGGCTCATTGGTCCCTTTTAAAATACAGTTTTACTATACTTATTTAGTATGCATAGATGTGTGTGTGTGTGTGTGTGTGTGCATGCTGTACACGTGAAGGTCAGACGACAACTTGCAAGAGTCAGTTACCACCTTCCATTGTGAGTGAACTCAAGTCCTTGGGCTTTGTGGCAAGCGCCTTTACCGGCTGAGCCATCTGGCCCTCCATAGTTCCCTTTGAGCCGCGGTTAGGAAGCTGCGCTCCAGCTCAATGGACGAGGTTAGAAGGGCAGGCTGAGAACAACAAGCAAGTGCGCCAAGGCTTCCCCGGAACTCTGGTTTCTCATAAATGAGAGATAAGGGCGTTTACCGCTTTCCTCCATCTCTTACCAAGGATTTCTGAGAGTCCAAGAAATCCCTGAGGTAAGAGCAGTTCAGGAAAACTCAAAGGTGAGGATACCAACCCTATCTGCACCCTTCCCACCCCCTACCCCCAGAGTTCACCGCATTCCACGAGGAAGGCAGGACCTGCGGCTGGGGTGGGGATGTAATGGACCCAGAAAGTTCTACCCTCCCATACCCCACCTCTCTCGATGCTGGAGAGCCATTAGCAGCTTCGAGCGCAGTCCTAGTCACTGGGCCCACTGGACCCAATCTTGCACTCTCCTCCTCTCCACTCCTATTAAGGTTGTTGCCCCCACACACCCCGCCAGTCTCCGGCTCTTCTGCCTGGAAGAGTCCTAGGCTGGACTGAGACGGCGGCGACGCGGCGAAGGTCACACCCGGGGCTGGGAGGCAGCGGGGCTGGGAGGCAGCGCCCTCTAGCGGCCAGAGCTCCAGCCATCTGTGCCTGCCCGCGGGACGCACCAAGTGCTCCAGGAGTCAAGGTCACTTCTGACAAGGGAGTCTTTACCCAAATGGTCCCCGCCTACCCCCAAACCGGCTGAGGAGCCCAAACTTACTTACACACTGTGGTCCAGCTAGACTTCATTACCGCGTAGCCACTCCGGCGGAGGGACCGGCTCCTTGCAGCAGGCCAGCCTGCCTGTCGTTCTGAAGTTGGAAGCGGTCCCTACTCGGCCCCTCACATCCCATTGCACCAGTCCCTGAGGACACAATCTTAAAGAAGAGGCAGGACCTTCTGGCATCTCACAGCCAGCAAGTGCACAGCATGGTTACAAGCCAAATCTCCCAACCGGTCGGTTCTCCTTCTCCACCTTCCTTCTCCCACCGCATCCTTCTGGTACCAATACCTAAAGTCACCAAAACAGCCAAGACCCAACTCCACTGCCGTCCTGCAACCTTCCCAGAGCCCCGGGCCTGCATTCCTCCTTTTCTAACCCTTGTAAACTCCATCCCCTAACTCTGTTCTTTATTCTTCACTGTTTGGGAATGGAGAGAAATGGCTGTAAGGAGAGGCACCAAAGATCCTGACTGCGAGGGGGTTAGGATCCCAGCTCCCCACCCGGTCTCTGTGACTTTAAGCAAGTCAAACTGTTCCTCCAAGACTTCTGCACCGAACACGTAGTTAATGATAGCTCAGAGTTTTACAAGCACTAAATATGACTGTGTATGAGCTGCAGCCAGTTGTGCGGCCGTAAGGATCAGCATGGCTAGCATTTATTGAGCAGTTGCGCTATGTCAGGCACCATGCTATGCTCACAAAGCTGCTAGATTAACCCCCATAATTACCTTGGGGGAGAGAACGCTGTTGTCAACATTTTATTCATCATTAAACTCATTTTCAGAGAGATTAAGAAACTTTTCCAACATCAGACAACTAGTGTCAGGCCAGATTTCAAACCCGACCTGACTAGGCTGTATCGAGCGACAGGTAGACTCCTGTTTTAATGATCTCTCTGTCCACCACGTACCTACCCGGCATGTGCTAGATGGGACGTACTAGTCAGATGTTTTCACTTCTCAGGACCTTGACCTAGGGTCCAGCACAGAAGCCTAAGAAGCCTGATGTTGCCCCGGAATAGTTTTTAAACTGTATCTTATTATTTTTGACATCTAAGCTAGTTGCACTGAAACAGAATCTGGCCTTGCAATACTGACAGTCTGAGCTTCGCTTTTTTGGCTAGTACACTATCAATTTTTAAACTGTTTGGTTTGTTTAGAATATGTGTTCTGCAAAGAATTGTTGGAAAGACTTCTATAGTTCCATTGGGTTGGTTGTTCTTTAAATCTTCTATACATACATACCTTTTTATCACTTCACAGTTGAGGAAGCTGGGTTGAACTATGGGGATCATTGTAGTTTCCATTTCTTCCAGCAATTTCTCCAAACTTTATATAGTTAAGGGTTATTACATAGTTTCAGGCTATCTTTTCCATTGCTTTATTTTATGTGTATGGGTGTTTTGCCTGCAAGTGTGTTTGTGCACCAATGTGTGCAGTGTCTGTAGAGGCCAGCAAAGCATGTCTGTGACCTTATGTATTTCTTTATAAAACTGTATACTTTTGTCTTATATTAATTTAGTTAGGCCAACAATACTTAACCACTATTTTTCATCCTTATAGTTTTGAATTTCCACATCATTGCTCTTTTTAATGACATTTATTTTTATTTTTGTGTGTATTTGAGGAAGGGTCAGAGGTCAACTTTCAGGAGTCCATTCTCTCCTATCATTCAGGTCCTGGGGATCAAACTCAGGATGTCAGGGTTGGTGGCAGGCACTTTTACACTCTGAGCAATCTCACCAGCCCTCAGCACTCTTCAGTATTCCTCTTGCATGTAGTATACAGTCGGATTTTTTTTTCTGAAACAAAGTCTCACTGTGGAGGCCTGGCTGGCTGGTCTGCAACTCTCTGTAGACCAGGCTGACCTCAAATTCGGAGAGATCTGCTGCCTCTGCCTCCTGAGTGCTGGGATTATAGGTGTGCCCCACCACTGCCCAGCCATGATGAAATCTTATTCCTCTGGATTGTAAACTGAAGCTCTTTCTTCTCTAAGTTGCTTTTTTTTCCCTTTTAACTAAGTTTTGTCAGAGCAACAGAAAAGAAACTAATACACAACATGGAAATCTATGCTCGGATCTGAAGAATTGATGTCACAAAAATTTCACTTCACCCTAAGTTAAAATATACATTGAACATAACCTATTTTTTAAAATAACAATAGGGGAAATGTCCTCATCTAGCTTCTATGGGTGCTGCGTGCATGTGGCTCATGAATATATATGCAGGCAAAACACCCTTGCACAAAAATAAAAATGAAAGAAAAGTGATTGGACTTCCTTGGCTTGGAAAGGGTGCTAAGAGAAGGCAATGGTGGAGATGAATATGATCAAGGTGCTGTCTCTGTGTATGAAAGAGCAATGAAATCTATAGCTCTATAATAACTGATATGTGACAAAAATATGGTGTAAGGGATAGAGAGCTGGTTCAGTGATTAAGAACACTGGCTGCTTTAGCAGAGGATCAGGATTCAGTTCCCAGGACCCACATGGCTGCTCACAACCACCTGTCACTTAGCTCCAGGGGTCAGACGCCCTCTTCTGGACTCCTTGGGCACCCGCATGCAGTGCCCAAAGATACAAATAATAAATCTTTAAACATATAACTGAAAAATCAGAAACAGGATTTATAACTATTTCTGGTTTTCTCCCTCAAATTTTGGAGCTCAAGTCTGTAATGTATACCAGTGGCTTGTATTTTGAATACTTATTCCCCAGTTCATGGTGCTAATACGGCATCTTAAGATAAGGAGCCTGGCTCACCAGAGGTGAGCCAACCAGCCTCTTCTGGCCCAGTTCTCTGTGTCATGCTTGCTATCGTGTAAACAAACCTGTGCCACAAGCTCTCTCCACCACAAACCATGCCCCTAAGCCTCCCGTGCTATAACAAGCTGGCATCCCTCTGAATACATGAGTCAAAGTAGTCCTTCCCTTCCTGAAGCTGCTTCAGTAAGCTGCATCAGTGAAACAGTGACCACAAAACTTGTGAGTATACCTCTTCAAGAAGGTGCAGACTGGAAATATCTAAATATATATGTGTATACACACACACATATATATATGTAAGACACACAGAAGATTCTTAAAAACCATAGAGTGTATGTATACAAACCAAGATGGCATAGCCTCTGCATACTTTAGCCATCTGGTACAACAAGGCTCTTGGGTTACACACCCACACAGCATTTTACTATGATGAATACTGTAGGCAACTGTAATACAACAGTAGGTAGTTATATATCCAGATACAGATAATGTACAGTAAATATATATCCTACATATATATCCTATATATATATCCTACACAATGCCTATTTTGACATACTGAATTATGATAGATATAATTTAAGTCCATATTTATAAAACTAATTGAGTTCAGTTTTTAAATAAATAATAGAGGTTGATTTGACTTCTGATTCTAGACATGGAAACGTCCAAGTGTGTAGCACTAGCATCTGCTGAGGGCCTGCCTGCTACATTATAGCAAGGTAGAGAGCCTCCATTTTAAAAACATTTTAGAAACAATTTTAAAAACACTTTAAAGACAATTTAGGCACACCTTGGCCATCTGGCACAACCTTTTGCTCTTGGGTTGCAAACCACATGGTATGTTACTTTAATGATTTTGTAGGCAGCCATAATACAACAGTATTTATGTATCTAGACACAATATACAGTAAAAATAGAGTCCGACGGCTTTAAATTGAATGCCTGGATAAAGCACTTTCCGTGCCTGGAGCCTGCAGGTCTAGGAATCTCTTCAGAGCATGAGTGATGGAAGCCTGGGGCATGACTGTGCACTCCTGTGCACGGCACAATAGCCACTCTAAATAGGTCAGACCCCAAATCCTGGGCTGGATCCCCAGCACCTCAGAAATAAACTGACTTCAGTCATAAAGTAGTCTTAGCTCACGATAACATTTTTACTTCACAGTCTCCTTAATTTTTAAATTTAGCCTAAAATATAACCATGCCAGTTTGGTTGGCCCATGCATTTTCACAGCTGGGTAGGCTGAGGCAAAAGGCTTATGAGTTTGAGGCCACTCTGGAGAAAAGTCCCTACAAAGACATTGTACACATTATACAGCTGATTAAGAATTGTGTGTGTGTGTTCGTGCATGCGTGTGTACATATATACGTATATTCTTATTCTATAAGCTTTCCCGATTTTTAAACCTTTTCTGTTAAAAATGAACACATTCAATAAAAAAGAAAAACACAATACATGTAACCTATGCCTGCAGAGGTCAAAGTCATCGATGTTACTGTCTTACATCTTCACAGATCGTCCCATTAGAAGGCTTTCAAGGCCATCATCCCTGAGATGCCACCATCTTTTGCTGGCATCCCTCATGAAGGACCTGCCCAAGCTCCTCTTGTGTGGGACCCTTCAGATATACATGCATGGCGGCTTGCTTGGTGTCTCTGTTGATGAGCAGGTGACACACTATTAGGGACCTGAGTGTTGAGGTCCTGTTTTCAAAGTTGGCTGAAGTCTGAAAAGTCTGCAAACCCCTTCACCATAGTTTTCTTGTTATTCTATTTTCCTCCGATCTCCTTTTCATTCTCCTTTTCTTCCACTCTCTTTTCCTCGGTTCTTTTTTCTCTTGTCCTTCTAGTCGCTCATTTCTGCCCCATTTCGTTATAATCTCTAAGGACCACTGATGTCTGTGCCGTCTGTTGCTGACTGAAATGCTGATACACAGCACATGCTCATGTAATACTCTCTTGTATGAATGAACCAAATTTGCCAAGTCAGCCTCCTGTTGACTTTTCCTTTTCAATTTGAGTGCTTTTTAAAATGTGGATATAATTTTTGCTTAAACAGAATTAGGTTATTTAAATATATTAAAATAAAATAATAAAAATATTAGAAGAAATTAATATCAACCCAAAGGAAACTTTACAAAACAATATTGGAAACCCAAACATTTTTTTAAATTAAAACTTTATTGTAAAGAATTTGCAAATAAAAAAAAATCACACATCAAAATTAGCCAGATCCAAAGTCTATGCATTTTAGCAAACACCTATGGAGCTGAGACAGGCACTCCGAAGCTGTGCAGCTTCACGTCGGATCTTATGCTTTCATTAGCCAATATATTTTTTGCATTTACCCATCACCAAAATATCCATGGTAGAATTGAAACTGGAGCAACGTTAGCTTTGTATCTGCTTTCAGGACACAATGCCCTTTACCTGAGTTCAGTTCTTCCTCAGTCCCTCATATTTGCCCTTTCTTCTCTCCTTTTTATATACTATATATTTACCCACATGGACATTTGTTTACATATGTACATACATGTATAGATACATATATGTGGATGGATGGATATAACAGGGGCTATTTGCCAAATAAGCCCATGAAAAATAGGCAACATCTCTCAGCCCAGCCCGCCCCATTCCTCTCTCCAGTTACACCTTACTTGATCTTTTTATATCACTTCCAAACCCTCTGTGCCCTGGGGCTCTCTTCTTCTCCATCACACTTTGAATAACTTCAATAAGTCCCTAACCTAGGGAGACAGTCCTAGAGGTCTGGAAGGCTTCAGCTAATGTGTCTCTGTGCTTTCAGGGGTGTGAGGTCACAGAGCAGCAAAGCCAACACTTACGTGGAATTCCCGGGGCTGCTGACAACATGCAAATCCTGATGCCACCTGGCCGAAGCTGCTGTGCCCTAGTCATCCTGCTGGCAATTGTGGACTTCCAACGTGGTGGTGAGTATAGGTTCCGGGACAGAGACGGCATTAGGGGACAATCTGGGACTCAGGGGAAGGAGTTTCCCATGCATGTTTTCTAGTGGGAAAAAGTCTTAACACAAGCGCTGATTTCTCTGTGGAGATTTTCCCTGGTTCTTCCAGGCACACGCGAGTACTCATAAGCTCCCTCAGTTATAGTAACTGCATAATTTGGTGGAAATTTTTTATTTTGTGGTGATCAATGATAGATAGATAGACAGACAGACAGATAGATAGATGATAGACAGACAGACATATAGATGGATGATAGACAGATGGACAGATAGATAGATAGATGATAGACAGATGGACAGATAGACAGACAGACAGATAGATGGATGGATGATAGACAGATGGACAGATAGACAGACAGACAGGTGATAGATAGATAGATAGATAGATAGATAGATAGA
>LOJH01062718.1:4791-15614 GCA_001685095.1 Ellobius talpinus
TATATATATATATATATATCTCAGGATGGCACATCTGGTTGATTTAGGATATAGCTTCCAAATAAGAGTCCATATATTTATATTCATTCTTCCTCCTCCACCCTGCACCCCATCCTGTGTGTGTATACATGTGTCACACATATGTTCAGAAGCATGTGTATTAGTAGACACACATGTGCATTATGTGGAGGTCAGAGGCAGACTGTTTTCCTCAAGAGAGGATTTCTCACTGAACCCGGAGCTCACTGATCTGTGAGGCCAACCGGCTGCTGAACTCTGGGCATGGGTCTCTGTCACCCCCAGGAGAGGCCAAGTGTCCTCCATTCACCTGGCTTCCTATGCGTATTTGGGATCCAAACTTATGCTTGAACAGCACACACACTGCCCTGTAAGCATCTCTCTACAGCCCGGGCAGAATTCTTTCTATTCTGCTAAGTTTACTCAATTCTACTCCAACTTCAAAACCACAAGGAACTTACAAATTCTTCAACTGGTAACACTGACCAAATGTCAAGTCCGGGACACATACTGTTATCCGTTACACTGTTACTAGAAGAATGCATTCAGCCACTTAGAGGGTGAACCGCCTAAGATGAGAGAGCTCATGTGTCTTGTTCTCCACCACACCCCTGCAGGCTCATGTAAGGTATAATTTCCACCTTATAATATGATTTGGTTTCATATTCATTCAGTGATTTTTTTTCAAGCACCAGAACTTTAAACAAAGATACTGCA
The DNA here is from genome assembly GCA_001685095.1 of Ellobius talpinus. NCBI lineage: Eukaryota > Metazoa > Chordata > Mammalia > Rodentia > Cricetidae > Ellobius > Ellobius talpinus. Next base: position 5,527 of record LOJH01062718.1, read on the forward strand.
GCACTTTTAAACAAAATATATAAAATAAACTTACAAAACTGGAATCTTTTTTCTTTAATTACTGAACACCCTATCAGTAAATCCCCTATGATTTAAGGTGAATTTTTTTTAATGTAGTAAATAAAATTAACAAAAATTGTTTTCTCAAAAGCCAAGCTGGAGACGTGTCAGTGACGTGAGCAAAAGGGGGTAAGGCAAGACACAGCCAAATAAGGGAAGGCAAGGCCAGGCTAACACCTATGCTGCCTGTGGGCAGTGATGGTTCAATGTCCAGAAAGGCATCTTTAGCTTATGGACCTCTACATACCCCTAACAGGCCTGTGCTCAGGTACTCAATGCAGTCTGCTAACTGCTTCCACTAAATGCTTATGATGTCTCGCACCAGCCAGCCAACCCTGCCCCACCAGGAATTCCAAATTAACAGCACACTTCTTCAACTTGAACAAAAAATTTCTTATTCCTCAACTTAACCACCTTCAAATTTTCTTTAATGCACCACCCTGATGCCCCACCTCCAACAGCAGAAGCATCAGCCATCCCCTTCCAAACAGACTGTGCTTCCCTGAGCTTGTGGTGTCAGCCCATCACCCTCCAGACAGGTTAGTCTCCGCTGGGGCTGATAAGCACCAACTCTGTGCTTTAGCACATATGGCAGCATCTGCCAAGACACCTTCCTTCCCTGTCTCCCCATGTTCCCAGCCTCTGTTCTGTCACCTCTACATCCTGTCTCTCTCACGAGGTCTACGCACCTTGCTTCTGGATTTACTTTGTAAGTGAACTTATTTAGACAACTTGTCCTGACAATAGCTCCTTGTTTGTCATTGCTCCATGTGTTTAACTCTCAGCACCTTCCTAGGTTATGAAGGCATTGGTGGAAATGCCATATCTCAAACACTTTCAGAGTCGGCTGACATGATCTCACAGATGGACAACTGTTTTAAAGAAGGTAAGAGCTGTCCTCTCTCCTCTTCTCAGAGCTAAGCTACACGGCAAAAACAGACATTTTTGAGGTCTGGCATTTCTAGAACAGTGCTGCAAGGAGTTGAAGCATGACCCAAAATCATACTACAGCATCCTCTACAAGAGTTGTAAACTAAAAGCTAATAAAAGTAGCAAGGACTAGTGGTACATTATAGAACATCTACAACATCATCAGACACAAGACTCTTTAGATTAAAATTAATTCCATCTTGCCCAGTATTGTGTGTGACGCATGCTTACGATTCCATCACTTGGGCGCTGCGACAGGTGCAACTTGACTTCTAGACCAGCCCGGACTATGAAACAAGATCTTGTTTCAAGAAACAATGAAAATAACAACAATAGATCAGATTAGATTTAAACTTCAGTACTTCATACTGCCCACATCTCATGCTCAGAGGGCAGGTGAACAGCTCTGAGGATCGTTTATCAGGAAAGACGGTTTAGAGGATGGCTCTGTTGTAGAGGAGTCAGCCAGGACCCAACGATATAAGCTCATATATTTTATTATGGTATTTTAGAATGTGTGGTCACCTGAGGACTGCAGATAAGAATGTCAGAAGAGAAGAGTATTTTCAGACTCCAAAATCATCACTGTGATCTCACCAAACTTAATCCTGGCTGCCTAAACTCATGGCCCCACCACTGTTATAATTTTGTTTCTTTTCCTATGCACCTAAGTAGCAAACCCATCCACAAACAAGCATGCCCATGTCTGCAGGCCTCACCACTATGTTCACTACCTGCTAACTGCAGTGGAAACGGCTACAGCGTTTCCAGAAATTGAAGGTGCATGATCTCCATAATTAAACACCTTTCTAGGGCTTCAAGTCAATGCTCTGCTAAAAAAGAAATGAGTCATCTAAAGTGCAAATGAGCATCATCTCCACAGACAGATGAGGGCAAAACACCTGGAGTTGAATCATTTCACAGTTCCCTGTCATCTGAAGGGGGAGAGTGACAATCTGTCCAGGCACTCAACATAAGATGGCACCAGCAGGCTCACTCTTCCCTGACAATTTCATTTTGTGGAGTAACTAACTTTCATTACTTTCAAAGGTCTTAGAAGCTGGAGAAAACATGTCACAGCATCGAAAGTTTACCTTCCTTTCCACATACTGCAATGACTATAAAAATAAAAACTGTAAGGATTTATAGATTCTGATGCCAACATTTTACAGACTACAGACAGAACTGCCCTCTGTGGATTAAAATGTGACACTACTCATTTTAAAGGGGCTGTCCGCAGTTACTAGCCCCTCAAGGATTTAGCTAGAGCAGGAATCCTATTGAAACCACTGGAAAACAAAGAAAAACAGCAAAGAAACCCAGAGTGTTCAGAAGAAAAGAGTACATCAGCAAATCTGGAAAATTTCATTCATTTGTTAGGATAGAAGAAGCTTTGTGAGAGGTTCTAAATCCTCACACTTGGTTCACATTCAGGGGAAGCTTGATCACTTTAGAAAACCTAGAAATTATTTCTCATATAATTATCTTACACTCATAAAATCGCAGTGCCTGCCAAAGTCAGGCATCACTATCAGTCATTTTTCTCACCAATGAATATTTCTAAATACATAATGTGTAGTGAGTGTAGAGTGGAGGCTAGAGAGGTTAAGAGCACTGATTGTTCTTCCAGAGGTCCTGAGTTCAATTCCCAGCAAGCACATGGTGGCTCACAACCATCTGTTGTGAAATCTGGTGCCCTCTTCTGGCCTGCAGTCATAATGTGTAGAGTGTTATATGGAGAATGAATCGTTCAATGAATTAGAGACATAAGAGAGAAACCCAAATGGAGTCTGAGTCGGATGCAGTGCTCTTAAGAGTGCAAAGTGGAGCTGCCCATGTTTTAAGCTCCCTGTAAATTCTTTTGTCTTTTCTTTTTTAAATATTTACTTAGCTTTTCACAAGGAAATGCTTTTTGTAATAGTGTGAACAGGAGCACACTAAAGCATTCAGATAGGAATGCAAGGAACATTAACTGTAGGCTTCTATTAAATCAAAATAGCAATTTGGCAATATGAGAATTTCTAAGTAAACTCTTAAATGGAAAACTGGTAATTAAAACTAGTCAAAATGTTCTGTAATGTATTATCAAGGGCATCCTAACATTTAGTGTGAAGGGAATATATTTTTATGAATAATACATTCAATTGCTGAAGTAGACACCTGGAGATACTTGGCTTTCCAGTAGTTCAGTCACTGGGCAAGGGGAAAACTCATAGGCCCCATTGGAGAAAATTACTCATGTCATAAAAATTACTGGTATTAGTCTTTCTTTGTGGCAGAGAAAACCATAAAGGCTTCGACAATATTGCTTATGCAGGCCAGGAACTGTGCTTTTTACAAGCGCTCTGCTTCTCTTCCTATCTGAGAAAGGGAAAATGAGCTGGATCTTGATTCAACCCATACAACAGGGTTTTCCAACCCAGTCTGAAGTAAGACGGCATTTAAATTTCTTCAAGAAAAGGAAACTGTTTTATGATTACTAAAAAATGACAAGTTTTCAGAATGAACATGTATTAACTTGTGTTATTTAAATTAAGGCCATAAATTAGGGAGAGAATTGAATCGGAAATCATTTCTATCGTTAAAAACCCAACTTTCCAGTCCAGCTCACCCTAAGATCCTGTGCAAAAGTGGACAGGACTCATTTGTCATGATTTAAACCCATGAAATTTTCCCACTGTTTCAATGTATTTATCAATATGGCCTCTGCCTCAAGATTCTAGAAAGAGAGGGAGCCACACTTCACACTAACTTTGGTACAGGAAGTCACCTCTCTGTACCTTTGTTTTACACTGTTTTCATGCAAACCATGATAGCTACCCTTTAACTACTCAGAGGAGAATGGAAAACAGTCCCCGAGACCCTCTGCAAATGGGGAACAATCTATCCTAATCAGTACCTGCCAAGCTCAGTCAGAGCATCCTTCTGCTTCAGCCTCTTCATCTTTAAAATGAGAGAATGTAATTTTTAATTTCAATTGCCATTTTTGTAGGATTCTAAATGCTTGGTAAATAATGTAAAAATACACTCCTAAAAAGTTGTAAAATATTACATACTACTGAAATAACAACAACAAAAAGAACAGACCAAAGTGGGGAAGGAGTCATCAGAGGCATTTATAACATAGTTCTGAAGATTAGCCCAAGGAAGAATATGATGGCACAGACTTGTATGAACACAGCTGTGACGGCCATGAGCGCCACAAGCACAGAACCCAGCATTGGTGAGGACCTTTACTGTAAGTTTTCTAGGAAAGTAGTTCAAAGGAGTGATACAAAGCAAATAAAATTATTTTCACATACCAGTATAAATAATTAGCCAGTGTTGAGTTCTTACAGGCTCTTGATATCAAGAAGGTACATAGATCTTGCTGAAAAAATTAAAAGAAACACATATCACCATCTGTTACTGACAGAAGGAAAATGAGAGGTCCTAAGTTATGGTGTAGATTTTCATACCTGAACTTATGGTACAGATTTTCATACCTGAAGTTATGGTACAGATTTTCATCCAGTAATCTATCTTTCCCATCCATCCTACAATCCACCCACTCCAAACTGACCACAAACCAAGACAATACATAAGATGTTATGGAGTTCCTTGTTCTCCTGATTAATATATTTGGTAATCAATGTCAATAAAGACAATGAAAAAGCAATCATGGAAATAGTTTCAATGGATCTGAAAAGACAATGGTGAAACCATCACATCTAGGCCAACCCAAGATGACAGTACAGAAAAAGCCCTATGCTTGGCATGAAGCTCAATTACAGTGATCAGTAAAATAATCAATTTAAGAGATAAACAATGGTCAGATTATTCAACAGCTGTTGGGTACAACATAGAGTGTGAACCGAGTATGAAAAGTAGAAGATACCCAAACCCAAGAAAAGATTTTAACAGGAGCGTGTGACAGGCTGAATGACATTTCGTTAGTTCGTGTCTGAAAAGTACAGACCTGAGGTCAGTTAGGATGCTTTAAGAATAGATTAGAAAGTGAAGATGGCAAGTAAAGCAAGGGAAGAAACGTTTGAAACATAACTAATAGGTTTCTGATGAAGAGGAATTGAGAAAGAAGTGACAGTAATTTCCAAATTTCTGGATTCAGTAAAGAGGTTCTTCTGTTAGATGCATTTAATTAACAAAGAGACTAAAAATATTTCAAGGAAATATCCACAAGCATGCATAAAACAAGCAACAGGAACCCTCACAATTCCCCCTTCTCACGGGGAACTTTCACTCTCTGTGACAGACATAATTGTCAACTTGACATAATGTGGAAAGAGTCTAAATGAGGATTTTCTAGTTCAGGCTGAGGGCATGTCTGCGGGGCATTATCTCGGGTTATATTAAATGAGGAAGGAACTCCCATCCACTGTGGGTGGCATCATTTCCTGTGCAAAGGATCCTGAACTGAAAGAGGAAGGAGGCAGGTAAGCACAAAGATGTCCGAATTAATTCACTGCTCTCTGCTCATGACTGTGGCTTGGCTGCTTCCAGTTCCTGTCGCTGACTGGATCCTGCAAAGCTGGATCTGACATCTAGCCAAGATCTCAGAAAACTCGGGTTTTATCATTTTTTACATTTAGCTGACCATAGAAACTGATGTCTTTCTTGGAGAAGAAAGAAACAGGAGGATGGCTAGAAAACACCGCTCGGGTGTGCAGAAGGAGAGACTGGGTATACAGGAAATAGAGGTGTGACCAACCTCAGTGAGTACCAACAGAAGGTGCTGGTGGCTTGTATATTGTTACTTTTCTAAGGCTGAGGAAGAGGGGTGGCCACCACTCAAAAGGACCCCACTGCTCTACGATGGTTTGAATAACATGAACACTGCGAGTAGCAGTCAGTCCCCAAAATGTTGGCTCGACAGTCACAAGAAAAAAATGTTAGTAACAGATAAAAACTGTTTAAGCTACAATTTGCATGCTAGGTAGTAAGTAGGGTGAAAATCTGAACACAACATTTGCCTTATCACGTCACACATCACAGCATTCCCAGCATAAGGTTCCCAAGATGTTCACCTCGATTATTTCAACAGCTTCTAAAGAAAATCCCTGTGTTGACCTGCAGGCCCGACACCAGGGACACCAGTGACACCTGCTTCTCCCTGAGACCTGCTCTTTCCCATGCCCGTGTCCTCGCTCTGCACTGGCCCCCACTGCTTCTCAACACACACAACAAGAGCTGCTGTAGTTTTCCAGATAACTACTAGTCTAGGAGAGCTGCTCTGTTTCCCTTCAGCACTGAGTTCACTTGTCTACATAAATTAAAAACATCTGCTTAGTGTATAATTCTACAGAATCATACATTTCTATGGCATGAATTACAATTACAAATACTGACAATTGTATTAACACTCATTAATATATGAAAAAGAACATCCTGAGTCTTCCTGATAAAATATTTGAATTAGTTTATTTTCATATTACATATAAACCTATGTGTTCAGAGCACCAATAAAATGAACCAAGTAATATCCAGCATATTACATGAGGGGGAAGGTCACAACATGTACCATAAAGCCAGTTATTGAACGAAGTTACAATGGTTAGTTGATTAATTAAACCAAGGTCTTAAAGAGCAACACAGAATGTTGATGGAATTGTTTCTCCTGCACCATAAATTTGGAAAGCTTTTTACTCACCTCTAGATTTTCCCCATCTGAAACTTCTTTGGATTTCGATGCAGGAGGAGGGGAGGACACCGGAGGAAGAGGGTTGCTTAGAATTTGGGAGCTGAAAATGGGACAGAAGAGATAAGCGAGATGCAAAACCCTGCATAATCATTTTATCTCCAAGCAAGGGGCTGCTACTGTTTTGGAACTTTCCAGAGGAGAAAGCAATTACATAAACGAGTGTGGAACTGTCAGTCTGCACAGCAAGAAGGCTGACTTATGACTTTAACTTAGTTCTTCTGACTAGAAGGCTTGGTGAGTTTCAGTTAGAAAAGCAAGAGTCTGTTTGGTACATGAGGGGAGACAGGAAAGGAGACAACAATATAAATAAAAGAGCGAGAATAAAATGAAAAGGGAAAAAGTGTCACATGTAAAAATAACCTTCCTTGAAGAGCCATACCTATCTACATCTGCAGAACTGATTCCAGAATTTGACAGACTTTCTGACCCCGAACCCTGACTATCTTTCTTCGTAGGCTCCAAACCATTCTTTATGTCATCAAAGTTTTCGTATTTCAGAGCTTGGACCAGCTGCAGTAAGTACATCAGCAAATCCTAGAGACAAATGAATGAAGAAGAGATTGGCATCAGAAGGTGAAAGCACACTAAGTATAGACTCGCTTATTTCTAGCAGCTGGGAAAATATGACTTGCACTTCTACCTCTTCCGTTTGTTGCCATTGGCATGTTAGTTACAAAGCTACAGAATTGCTGGGTGCATCCTTGTGTCTTTATTTATAAAAGACCAGGGCAGCAAAGACTGCAGAAACAGTCACAACCAATAAATAAGACAGAGAGGCTGGAGAGTGTGCAGCACACAATAAGTGGCCAGCAGATGATTTCTCTTATATAGGGTTGCCTAAACAACAAAACAAGAAAGCAGGAAAGTATGAAAGGCTTGAAGCATCTGTGTTGTCCCAGTCTGAGTCCCCTGATGCTTACTGCAGTCAGTAGGAGTCTGGCATTAGACACGCTCAGAGCCACTCCTCATCGGAATGTTCTCTAATGGGAGCCTCTACGTGGTGCTTTACATTCAAACAACACATTTTTTTTCACTTGTAGGGGAATAAATTAACAGGAGTACCAATTAAACCACTGGCTTTTTCTTTATATAGTAACACGCTGGAAAATATAAACTTCCTCTACACATGGAAGATGGAAGCTTTTAAGGAAAATGAAGAAGCAGGGGAAAATCAGATTTCTACCCAAGTCAATGAAACAAAAACTTCCCAGGAAGCACAACAAATATGTGTAGCTATCACTGCCTTTCCCCAGAACGGTGCAGTCCATGCTGCAGAGAGCAGGGCTACAGTGAGAGCACAGTCCCCCTTCCCCGTGCCTGCAGACAGGAGCCATTGTCCGTGCAAGCACATGCGGCTCTGGCTTTGCCTTCCCATGCTCTTCTGCGGCCCCTGCCTTTACTCATGCTGAGTTCTCTGTGTGGAATACAAACAACTCCTCCAGTGTGTCTCCACCACCATCCCCAATCAGTTCTCAAACAGAACTTCCCTGTCTGAACCATGGAAGAGTAAGAATCAATACTCTAAAAATTCCTAAATAGAATTATTAAAAAATTAAATTCATATGCATATTAAGGGATATACTTTATGAGTGGTAAAGCCCTAGGAAAACATATGGCAATGCAGTTTGACAGGATAAGAGCAAGAGCCAAAGAGGATGGTATCAAGAATCTTTCCTGATGTAAACATACACACTTTCCTGATATAAGCGTACACACTCAAACACAGGTATACACAAAAAAGAACCATTCTGAACAAAGTAAGATTGAATAAAACTACTATGAAACACATGTCAGAGGGCAAGATACTAAAGGCATTCATAACAATAAAAGCAAGGCCAAGACGTACATTATTTGTGCCTGGCTGCAATGAGAAAAGAGAAACAGAGACTTGAAAAGTAGATGCAGCTTTTCTGGTGTCATCTTACACCTAGGAACCGTGAGAGCTCCAAAAACACACACAGGAAACAGAAGAAGGACAGTGAGGTGACCAAAAACAAGCACCATACAATGACAGCTTTTTATTTTACGTAATGAATGAGAAATAAGTGAACATTTTGTAACAGTAACAACATAACTGTCAGATGACACACTTAATTTAAAAACTACAAAGGACTTTGTAAGAGCCATGAGTAAAAATTCACACTGCTGTAGAAAGGGCTGAACTTCATAAAACTGTCAATGGTCTTTTACTTCAACTTAAGATTAAGATTCTTATGAAGGTTTCATAAAACAAGTTATTATAAAGATTATGAAAAAAATCAATGTCTAAAAGTTAGATCTGCCTGTCCAAAAGGGCCAATGGTTTCACTGATCGTGCCAACGTGAGGAAGAGCCCAGACACAAAATGATAGCATGAAAACGTGTTATACAGAGGACAAAGCTCCACCTAAAGCTCCATGGGGATGGAGACTCTGTGCTCAGGCCACCTCCCAAGGGTCCCATTAATGTCCTTTCATTAACAAGCTCTGGTGTTAGTGGAAAGCACTGGGGGAGAGGGGCCCATTACTTAACAGACCTAGAACTCAGTTTTTGTCTCATAGCAGCCCTTGCAGAAATTCTTTAAATACTTAATGGAAACCTAACTATTACATCTGTATATATTTTCCCTTAGAAATTCTCTCTCTCAAGCATGCATGTCACACAGTCAAGCAAGGGTATAATGAACGTCACACACCTCATCATCAGCCTGCCGCAAGCGGGCCACAGCATACCGCCTCACTGTTGGGTTGGTGTAATGCGAGGAGAGCAGCTCCAAGGAATCCTCTACGTCCATAGGCTTCCACTTTCCCAGAAGCTCTAGTGCCTGCTTGGCCTCCTGGGGTAGGTCCCAATTAACACACTTCAAGAACTTTGTCAAAGCCTAGAATCACAAAGATTGGACATTTAGGAACCATATCTTATTGCCAAGTGAAAGGCGGAGGAGGCAGAGGTCTATGTGGCTCTGACAGGGGAATCTGTACCAGAGAAGGGTCCTGGTCACTAAAATCCAAACACCAAGACAGCTAGGTACAGAACCAGTCACAAGCAGTCTGTGTGGCAGGTGGCCGAATCTTCTTAGAAGCTTATTTCTTCGGCTATGCCATGTCCCCAAGTGTGGATGTGGCTGCCCTGCAGATGTCATTCCTGATTGTACAATCAACACATGCTCACTTCAGAGGGGCATGCTCCCGCTGTCCTCAAGGAAAACCCAATGGCCAGGTCTCCTGGAAGCACTGCTGGCAGAACGCACAGCTCTGCTAAATCTGTTACTAATTCATCATCTACAGATTAAAGGAAGAAACCTCTCATACTTTAAAATCCTGTTCCAACAAAACTCTACAATTTTCCCAAAAGTGCCAGATCCCCAAGTGATGTGGGAGGGTCTTCTGTCTATGTGTTACTTTTATTGGTTAATAAAGAA